>WOXC01012458.1:0-16341 GCA_011680675.1 Gymnobelideus leadbeateri | reverse complement strand
AAGAGGGCAGATATAAAGGCCTTTGGCTAAAAAACTAAAGGCAAAGCTGCAGCAATCTGACTTAAGATGTGCAAGGTTAAATCAACTCTATGTACAACCGTGCTTTGATTTCAAGTATTTCAAAAGACTTCTGAGACATTCATCTTTTTACCTTTTTTAAGATAGACTGTTGCAAGCATGTTTGGTAGAAAAGGTATTTCTGAGCATAACTCTCTAGAAATAAGGATTACCCGGAAAATCTTTTCTGTCGCAGCTTTCTCTTAGCTAGTTGTCTTAAAACTCAGGATATATCAAATGCTCTGGCTTCTCTTCATGGAAATGGCATCATTATGTTTTCCCCATTGAAAGCAAAGAGGGCGGATATAAAGGCCTTTGGCTAAAAAACTAAGGGCAAAGCTGCAGCAATCTGACTTAAGATGTGCAAGGTTAAATCAACTCTATGTACAACCGTGCTTTGATTTCAAGTATTTCAAAAGACTTCTGAGACATTCATGTTTTTACCTTTTTTTAAGACAGACTGTTGCAAGCATATTTGGTAGAAAAGGTATTTCTGAGCATAACTCTCTAGAAATAGGGATTACCCGGAAAATCTTTTCTGTCGCAGCTTTCTCTTAGCTAGTTGTCTTAAACTCAGGATATATCAAATGCTGTGGCTTCTCTTCATGGAAATGGCATCATTATGTTTTCCCCATTGAAACCAAAGTGTGCAGATATAAAGGCCTTTGACTAAAAAACTAAAGGCAAAGCTGCAGCAATCTGAGTTAAGATGTGCAAGGTTAAATCAACTCTATGTACAACCATGCTTTGATTTCAAGTATTTCAAAAGACTTCTGAGACATTCATGTTTTTACCTTTTTTTAAGATAGACTGTTGCAAGCATGTTTGGTAGAAAAGGTACATCTGAGCATAACTCATTAGGAACAGTGATTACCCTACTGAGACTACTGAGAAATTTAGGTTTTTACCTTTTTTCAGATAGACTGTTACAAGCATGTTTGGTAGAAAAGGTATATCTGAGCATAACTCTCTAGGAACACGGATTAGGAAGAAAATGTTTTCCATCCAGCTTTCTCTTACTTACTTTTCTTAAACACAGGCATTACATTTCAAATGCTTTAGCATCTTTTCATGGAAATGTCATCATTAAGTTTTTGCCCTTTGAAACCAAAGAGGGCAGATATAAAAGCCTTTTGTTAAAAAAGTAAAAGCAAAGCTTCAGCAGTCTGACTAAAGATGTCCAGGAATAAAGCAACGCAGTGTCAACATTGCTTTGAATTCTAGTATTTAAAACGACTTTTGAGAAATTCAGGTTTTTACCTTTTTTAAGATAAACCGTTATAAGCATCTTTGGTAGACAAGTTATATCTGAGCATTTGCTTTTACTGTTTTAAAAGTGCTTAATACCTGCCTACATTTGTTTCAAAGGGTGAAAACCTTAGGATGCCATTTCCGACAAAAGAAGGCCAAGAAATATAGATGTAATGGATGGTTTAAGAATTCTAGCTAAGAGAATCTTTCCCAGAAAAGAAGTTACATGAATGCCTGTTATTGTCGAGATATGGTCAGATATAACTTTCTACCAAACATGCTCAGAATAGTTTAATAAAAAAAAGGGGAAAACCTGAATTTCTCAGAAGTAGTTTGAAATACTAGAATTCTAAGCACTGTTGTACACAAATTTCCTTCCACTCTCCACATCTTTAATAAGAGTGCTGAAGGTTTGCTTTTAATGGTTTACCAAAAGTTCTTTATACCTGCCTACATTGGCTTCAATGGGTGAAAAAGTTTAGGATGCCATTACCAACAAACGAAGACCAAGCAATAGAGATATAATGGATGTTTTTAAGACCTCTAGCTAAGACAATCTTTCCCTGAAAAGAAGTTACATGTAATGCCTCTTTCTATAGAGTTATGGTCATATATACCTTCTCTACCAAACATGCTCAGAATACGCATTCTGATAAAAAGGTGATTACATGAATTTCTCAGAATTCCTTTGAAATACTACAATTCTAAGCACTCTTGTACACACAGTTCCTTCAACTCTCCACATCTTTAGTCACCCTCCTGAAGGCTTGCTTATACTCTTTTAGCAAAAGGGCTTTATACCTGCCTACATTGGTTTCAATGGGTGAAAACCTTAGGATGCCATTTCTGACAAAAGAAGGCCAAGCAATAGAGATGTAATGGTTGTTTTAAGAACTCTAGCTAAGAGAATCTTTCCCAGAAAAGATGTTACATGTAATGCCTGTTATTGTAGAGATTTAGTCGGATATACCTTTCTACCTAACATGATCAGAATAGGCATTCTGAAAAAAAAGGTAAATACATGAATTTTTCAGAAGTCCTTTAAAATACTAGAATTCTAAGCACTGTTGTACACAAAGTTCCTTCAACTCTCCACATATTTAGTCAGCCTCCTGAAGGCTTGCTTTTACTCTTTTAGCAAAAGGGCTTTATACCTGCCTACATTGGTTTTAGTGCGGGACAACCTAAGGATGACATTTCCAACAAAAGGAGACCACGCAATAGAGATGTAATGGCTGTTTTTAAGATCTCTACGTAAGAGAATCTTTCCCAGAAAATAAGTTACATGTAATGCCTGTTATTGCCGAGATATGGTGAGATATACCTTTCTACCCAACATGCTCAGAATAGGCTAATTAAAAAAAAGGTGAAAATCTGAATTTCTCAGAAGTTCTTTAAAATACAAGAATTCTAAGCACTATTATACACACAGTTCATTCAACCCTCAACATCTTTAGTCAGACACCTGAAGGTTTCCTTTTACTGTTTTAGCAAAAGTGCTTTATACCTCCCTACATTGGTTTCAGTGGGTGAAAATCTTAGGATGCCATTTCTGACAAAAGAAGCCCAAGCAATAGAGATGTAATGGATGTTTTTAAGAACTCTAGCTAAGAGAATCTTTCCCAGAAAGGATGTTACATGTAATGCCGGTTTCTATAGAGTTATGGTCATATATACCTTCTCTACCAAACATGCTCAGAATAGGCATTCTGAAAAAAAGGTGAATTCATGAATTTCTCAGAATTCCTTTCAAATACTAGAATTCTAAGCACTGTTGTAGACAAAGTTCCTTCAACTCTCCACATCTTTAGTCAGACTGCTGAAGGTTTGCTTTTACTGTTTTAGCAAAAGTGCTTTATACCTGCCTACATTGGGTTCAATGGGTGAAAACCTAAGGATGCCATTTCCAACAAAAGAAGACCAAGCATTACAGAGGTAATGGCTGTTTTCAAGGCCTCTAGCTAAGAGAATCTTTCCCAGAAAAGAAGTTACATGTAATGCCTGTTTCTATAGAGTTATGGTCAGATATACCTTCTCTACCAAACATGCTCAGAATAGGCATTCTGAAAAAAAGGTGAATACATGAATTTCTCAGAAGTCCTTTCAAATACTAGAATTCTAACCACTGTTGTAGACAAAGTTCCTTCAACTCTCCACATCTTTAGTCAGCCTCCTGAAGGTTTGCTTTTACTCTTTTAGCAAAAGGGCTTTATACCTGCCTACATTGGTTTCAATGGGTGAAAACCTTAGGATGCCATTTCTGACAAAAGAAGGCCAAGCAATAGAGATGTAATGGTTGTTTTCAAGAACTCTAGCTAAGAGAATCTTACCCAGAAAAGAAGTTACAGGTAATGCATGTTTCTATATAGTTATGGTCAGATATACCTTCTCTACCAAACATGCTCGGAATAGGCATTCTGAAAAAAAGGGGAATACATGAATTTCTCAGAAGGCCATTGATATACTAGCATTCTAACCACTGTTGTAGAAAAAGTTCCTTCAACTCTCCACATCTTTAGTCAGACTGCTGAAGGTTTGCTTTTATTGTTTTAGCAAAAGGGCTTTATACCTGCCTACATTGGTTTTAATGCGTGACAACTTAAGGATGACATTTCCAACAAAAGGAGACCACGCAATAGAGATGTAATGGCTGTTTTTAAGATCTCTACGTAAGAGAATCTTTCCCAGAAAATAAGTTACCTGTAATGCCTGTTTATATAGTGTTATGGTCAGATATACCTTCTCTACCAAACATGCTCAGAATAGGCATTCCGAAAAAAGGTGAATACATGAATTTCTCAGAAGTCCTTTGAAATATTAGAATTCTAACCACTGTTGTAGACAAAGTTCCTTCAACTCTCCACATCTTTAGTCAGACTGCTGAAGGTCTGCTTTTACTGTTTTAGCAAAAGTGCTTTATACCTGCCTACATTGGTTTCAATGGGTGAAAACCTAAGGATGCCATTTCCAACAAAAGAAGACCAAGCAATAGAGATGTAATGGCTGTTTTTAAGATCTCTAGCTAAGAGAATCTTTCCCAGAAAATAAGTTACATGTAATGCCTGTTATTGCCGAGATATTGTGAGATATACCTTTCTCCCAAGCATGCTCAGAATAGGCTAACCGAAAAAAAAGGGGAAAACCTGAATTTCTCAGAAGTTCTTTAAAATACAAGAATTCTAAGCACTGTTGTACGCCAGTTGCTTCAACCCTCAACATCTTTAGTCAGACTCTTGAAGGTTTCATTTTACTGTTTTAGCAAAAGTGCTTTATACCTGCCTACATTGGTTTCAATGGGGGAAAACCTTAGGATGCCATTTCCGAGAAAAGAAGCCCAAGCAATAGAGACGTATTGGATGTTTTTAAGAATTCTAGATAAGAGAATCTTTCCCAGAAAAGAAGTTACAGGTAATGCCTGTTTCTTTAGAGTTATGGTCAGATATACCTTCTCTACCAAACATGCTCAGATTAGGCAGTCTGAAAAAAAGGGGAATACATGACTTTCTCAGAAGTCCTTTGAAATACTAGAATTCTAAGCACTGTTGTAGACAAAGTTCCTTCAACTCTCCACATCTTTAGTCAGACTGCTGAAGGTTTGCTTTTATAGTTTTAGTAAAAGGGCTTTATACCTGCCCACATTGGTTTCAATGGGTGACAACCTGAGGATGCCATTTCCAAGAAAAGAAGACCAAGCAATACAGATGTAATGGCTGTTTTTAAGACCTCTAACTAAGAGATTCATTCCCAGATAATAAGTTACATGTAATTCCTGTTATTGTCGAGATATGGTCAGATAAACCTTTCTACCAAAAATGCTCAGAATAGGCTAACTGAAAAAAAAGGTGAAAACCTGCATTTCTCAGAAGTCCTTTGAAATACTAGGATTCTAAACATTGTTGTACACAAAGTTCGTTCAACTCTCCATATACTTAGTCAGACTGTTGAAGGTTTGCTTTTACTGTTTTAGCAAAAGAGCTTTATACCTGCCTACATTGTTTTCAGTGGGTGAAAACCTAAGGATGCCATTTCCAACAAAAGAAGACCAAGCAGTACAGAGGTAGTGGCTGTTTTTAAGACCTCTCGCTAAGAGAATCTTTTCCAGAAAAGAAGTTACATGTAATGCCTGTTTCTATAGAGATATGGTCAGATATACCTTCTCTACCAAACATGCTCAGAATAGGCATTCTGAAAAAAAGGTGAATACATGAATTTCTCAGAAGTCCTTTGAAATAGTAGAATTCTAACCATTATTGTAGGCAAAGTTCCTTCAACTCTCCACGTCTTTAGTCAGACTGCTGAAGGTTTGCTTTTACTGTTTTAGCAAAAGTGCTTTATACCTGCCTACATTGGTTTCAATGGGTGAAAACCTAAGGATGCCATTTCCAACAAAAGAAGACCAAGCAATAGAGATGTAATGGTTGTTTTTAAGAACTCTAGCTAAGAGAATCTTACTCAGAAAAGAAGTTACAGGTAATGCATGTTTCTTTATAGTTATGGTCAGATATACCTTCTCTACCAAACATGCTCAGAATAGGCATTCTGAAAAAAAGGTAAATACATGAATTTTTCAGAAGGCCTTTGAAGTACTAGAATTCTAACCAGTGTTGTAGCAAAGTTCCTTCAACTCTCCACATCTTTAGTCAGACTGCTGAAGGTTTGCTTTTATTGTTTTAGCAAAAGGGCTTTATACCTGTCTACACTGGTTTTAATGTGTGACAACCTAAGGATGACATTTGCAACAAAAGGAGACCACGCAATAGAGATGTAATGGCGGTTTTTAAGATCTCTACCTAAGAGAATCTTTCCCAGAAAATAAGTTACATGTAATGCCTGTTATTGTCGAGATATGGTGAGATATACCTTTCTACCAAACATGCTCAGAATAGGCTAATTAAAAAAAAGGTGAAAATCTGAATTTCTCAGAAGTTCTTTAAAATACAAGAATTCTAAGCACTATTATACACACAGTTCATTCAACCCTCAACATCTTTAGTCAGACACCTGAAGGTTTCCTTTTACTGTTTTAGCAAAAGTGCTTTATACCTCCCTACATTGGTTTCAGTGGGTGAAAATCTTAGGATGCCATTTCTGACAAAAGAAGCCCAAGCAATAAAGATGTAATGGATGTTTTTAAGAACTCTAGCTAAGAGAATCTTTCCCAGAAAGGAAGTTACATGTAATGCCTGTTTCTATAGAGTTATGGTCATATATACCTTCTCTACCAAACATGCTCAGAATAGGCATTCTGAAAAAAAGGTGAATTCATGAATTTCTCAGAATTCCTTTCAAATACTAGAATTCTAAGCACTGTTGTAGACTAAGTTCCTTCAACTCTCCACATCTTTAGTCAGACTGCTGAAGGTTTGCTTTTACTGTTTTAGCAAAAGTGCTTTATACCTGCCTACATTGATTTCAGTGGGTGAAAACATAAGGATGCCATTTCCAACAAAAGAAGACCAAGCAGTACAGAGGTAGTGGCTGTTTTTAAGACCTCTCCCTAAGAGAATCTTTTCCAGAAAAGATGTTCCATGTAATGCCTGTTTCTATAGAGATATGGTCAGATATACCTTCTCTACCAAACATGCTCAGAATAGGCATTCTGAAAAAAAGGTGAATACATGAATTTCTCAGAAGTCCTTTGAAATAGTAGAATTCTAACCATTATTGTAGGCAAAGGTCCTTCAACTCTCCACAACTTTAGTCAGACTGCTGAAGGTTTGCTTTTACTGTTTTAGCAAAAGTGCTTTATACCTGCCTACATTGGTTTCAATGGGTGAAAACCTAAGGATGCCATTTCCAACAAAAGAAGACCAAGCAGTACAAAGGTAATGGCTGTTTTCAAGGCCTCTAGCTAAGAGAATCTTTCCCAGAAAAGAAGTTACATGTAATGCCTGTTTCTATAGAGTTCTGGTCAGATATACCTTCTCTACCAAACATGCTCAGAATAGGCATTCTGAAAAAAAGGTGAATACATGAATTTCTCAGAAGTCCTTTGAAATATTAGAATTCTAACCACTGTTGTAGAAAAAGTTCCTTCAACTCTCCACATCTTTAGTCAGCCTCCTGAAGGTTTGCTTTTACTGTTTTAGCAAAAGGGCTTTATACCTGCCTACATTGGTTTCAATGGGTGAAAACCTTAGGATGCCATTTCTGACAAAAGAAGGCCAAGCAATAGAGATGTAATGGTTGTTTTTAAGAACTCTAGCTAAGAGAATCTTACCCAGAAAAGAAGTTACAGGTAATGCATGTTTCTATATAGTTATGGTCAGATATACCTTCTCTACCAAACATGCTCGGAATAGGCATTCTGAAAAAAAGGGGAATACATGAATTTCTCAGAAGGCCTTTGATATACTAGCATTCTAACCACTGTTGTAGAAAAAGTTCCTTCAACTCTCCACATCTTTAGTCAGCCTCCTGAAGGTTTGCTTTTATTGTTTTAGCAAAAGGGCTTTAGACCTGCCTACATTGGTTTTAATGCCTGACAACCTAAGGATGACATTTCCAACAAAAGGAGACCACGCAATAGAGATGTAATGGCTGTTTTTAAGATCTCTACCTAAGAGAATCTTTCCCAGAAAATACGTTACCTGTAATGCCTGTTTTTATAGAGTTATGGTCAGATATACCTTCTCTACCAAACATGCTCAGAATAGGCATTCTGAAAAAAGGTGAATACATGAATTTCTCAGAAGTCCTTTGAAATATTAGAATTCTAACCACTGTTGTAGACAAAGTTCCTTCAACTCTCCACATCTTTAGTCAGACTGCTGAAGGTCTGCTTTTACTGTTTTAGCAAAAGTGCTTTATACCTGCCTACATTGGTTTCAATGGGTGAAAACCTAAGGATGCCATTTCCAACAAAAGAAGACCAAGCAATAGAGATGTAATGGCTGTTTTTAAGATCTCTAGCTAAGAGAATCTTTCTCAGAAAATAAGTTACATGTAATGCCTGTTATTGCCGAGATATTGTGAGATATACCTTTCTCCCAAGCATGCTCAGAATAGGCTAACCGAAAAAAAAGGGGAAAACCTGAATTTCTCAGAAGTTCTTTAAAATACAAGAATCCTAAGCACTGTTGTACACCAGTTGCTTCAACCCTCAACATCTTTAGTCAGACTCTTGAAGGTTTCATTTTACTGTTTTAGCAAAAGTGCTTTCTACCTGCCTACATTGGTTTCAATGGGTGAAAACCTTAGGATGCCATTTCCGATAAAAGAAGACCAAGCAGTACAGAGGTATTGGCTGTTTTTAAGAATTCTAGATAAGAGAATCTTTCCCAGAAAAGAAGTTACAGGTAATGCCTGTTTCTTTAGAGTTATGGTCAGATATACCTTCTCTACCAAACATGCTCAGAATAGGCATTCTGAAAAAAAGGTGAATACATGAATTTCTCAGAAGTCCTTTGAAATAGTAGAATTCTAACCATTATTGTAGGCAAAGTTCCTTCAACTCTCCACAACTTTAGTCAGACTGCTGAAGGTTTGCTTTTTCTGTTTTAGCTAAAGTGCTTTGCACCTACCTACATTGGTTTCAAATGGAGGAAACTTAATGATGACATTTCCAACAAAAGTAGACAATGCAATTGAGATGTAACGGCTGTGTTCAACACCTCTACTTAAGAGAACCTACCAAGGAAAAAAGTTACATGCAATGCCTGTTTCTGTAGACTTATGGTGAGATATACCTTCTCTACAAAACTTGCTCAGAATAGGCTAATTGAAAAAAGGTGAATACATGAATTTCTCAGAAATCCTTTGAAATACTAGAATTCTGCACGCTGTTGTACACAAAGTTCCTTCAACTCTCCACATCTTTAGTCAGCCTCCTGAAGGCTTGCTTTTACTCTTTTAGCAAAAGGGCTTTATACCTGCCTACATTGGTTTCAATGGGTGAAAACCTTAGGATGCCATTTCTGACAAAAGAAGGCCAAGCAATAGAGATGTAATGGTTGTTTTAAAGAACTCTAGCTAAGAGAATCTTACCCAGAAAAGAAGTTACAGGTAATGCATGTTTCTATATAGTTATGGTCAGATATACCTTCTCTACCAAACATGCTCGGAATAGGCATTCTGAAAAAAAGGGGAATACATGAATTTCTCAGAAGGCCTTTGAAATACTAGAATTCTAACCACTGTTGTAGACAAAGTTCCTTCAACTCTCCACATCTTTAGTCAGACTGCTGAAGGTTTGCTTTTATTGTTTTAGCAAAAGGGCTTTATACCTGCCTACATTGGTTTTAATGCGTGACAACTTAAGGATGACATTTCCAACAAAAGGAGACCACGCAATAGAGATGTAATGGCTGTTTTTAAGATCTCTACGTAAGAGAATCTTTCCCAGAAAATAAGTTACATGTAATGCCTGTTATTGCCGAGATATGGTGAGATATACCTTTCTACCCAACATGCTCAGAATAGGCTAACTGAAAAAAAGGTGAAAACCTGTATTTCTCAGAAGTTCTTTAAAATACAAGAATTCTAAGCACTGTTATACACACAGTTCCTTCAACTCTCAACATCTTTAGTCAGACAGCTGAAGGTTTCCTTTTACTGTTTTAGCAAAAGTGCTTTATACCTGCCTACATTGGTTTTAGTGGGTGAAAATCTTAGGATGCCATTTCTGACAAAAGAAGCCCAAGCAATAGGGATGTAATGGATGTTTTTAAGAACTCTAGCTAAGAGAATCTTTCCCAGAAAAGAAGTTACATGTAATGCCTATTTCTATAGAGTTATGGTCAGATATACCTTCACTACCAAACATGCTCAGTTTAGGCATTCTGAAAAAATGGTGAATACATGAATGTCTCAGAAGTCCTTTGAAATACTAGAATTCTAACCACTGTTGTAGACAAAGTTCCTTTAACTCTCCACATCTTTAGTCAGACTGCTGAAGGATTGTTGTTACTGTTTTAACAAAAGTGCTTTATACCTGCCTACATTGGTTTCAATGGGTGAAAACCTAAGGATGCCATTTCAAACAAAAGAAGACCAAGCAGTACAGAGGTAATGGCTGTTTTTAAGACCTCTAGGTAAGAGAATCTTTCCCAGAAAATAAGTTACCTGTAATGCCTGTTTATATAGTGTTATGGTCAGATATACCTTCTCTACCAAACATGCTCAGAATAGGCATTCTGAAAAAAGGTGAATACATGAATTTCTCAGAAGTCCTTTGAAATATTAGAATTCTAACCACTGTTGTAGACAAAGTTCCTTCAACTCTCCACATCTTTAGTCAGACTGCTGAAGGTTTGCTTTTACTGTTTTAACAAAAGTGCTTTATACCTGCCTACATTGGTTTCAATGGGTGAAAACATAAGGATGCCATTTCCAACAAAATAAGACCAAGCAATAGAGATGTAATGGCTGTTTTTAAGATCTCTAGCTAAGAGAATTTTTCCCAGAAAATAAGTTACATGTAATGCCTGTTATTGTCGAGATATGGTCAGATATACCTTTCAAACAAACAGGCTCAGAATAGGCTAACTGAAAAAAAGGTGAAAACCTGAATTTCTCAGAAGTCCTTTAAAATACAAGAATTCTAAGCACTGTTGTACACACAGTTCCTTCAACCCTCAACATCTTTAGTCAGACAGCTGAAGGTTAGCTTTTCCTGTTTCAAGAAAAGTGCTTTATACCTGCCTACATTGGTTTCAATGGGTGAAAACCTAAGGATGCCATTTCCAACAAAAGAAGACCAAGCAGTACAGAGGTAATGGCTGTTTTCAAGGCCTCTAGCTAAGAGAATCTTTCCCAGAAAAGAAGTTACATGTAATGCCTGTTTCTATAGAGTTATGGTCAGATATACCTTCTCTACCAAACATGCTCAGAATAGGCATTCTGAAAAAAAGGTGAATACATGAATTTCTCAGAAGTCCTTTGAAATATTAGAATTCTAACCACTGTTGTAGACAAAGTTCCTTCAACTCTCCACATCTTTAGTCAGACTGCTGAAGGTTTGCTTTTACTGTTTTAGCAAAAGTGCTTTATACCTGCCTACATTGGTTTCA
This sequence comes from Gymnobelideus leadbeateri, assembly GCA_011680675.1. NCBI lineage: Eukaryota > Metazoa > Chordata > Mammalia > Diprotodontia > Petauridae > Gymnobelideus > Gymnobelideus leadbeateri. The sequence continues at coordinate 5,023 of WOXC01012458.1, read as the reverse complement.
ATGGGTGAAAACATAAGGATGCCATTTCCAACAAAAGAAGACCAAGCAATAGAGATGTAATGGCTGTTTTTAAGAACTCTAGCTAAGAGAATCTTACCCAGAAAAGAAGTTACATGTAATGCCTGTTTCTATATAGTTATGGTCAGATATACCTTCTCTACCAAACATGCTCAGAATAGGCATTCTGAAAAAAAGGTGAATACATGAATTTCTCAGAAGTCCTTTGAAATACTAGAATTCTAACCACTGTTGTAGACAAAGTTCCTTCAACTCTCCACATCTTTAGTCAGCCTCCTGAAGGTTTGCTTTTACTCTTTTAGCAAAAGGGCTTTATACCTGCCTACATTGGTTTCAATGGGTGAAAACCTTAGGATGCCATTTCTGACAAAAGAAGGCCAAGCAATAGAGATGTAATGGTTGTTTTTAAGAACTCTAGCTAAGAGAATCTTACCCAGAAAAGAAGTTACAGGTAATGCATGTTTCTATATAGTTATGGTCAGATATACCTTCTCTACCAAACATGCTCAGAATAGGCATTCTGAAAAAAAGGTGAATACATGAATTTCTCAGAAGGCCTTTGAAATACTAGAATTCTAACCACTGTTGTAGACAAAGTTCCTTCAACTCTCCACATCTTTAGTCAGACTGCTGAAGGTTTGCTTTTATTGTTTTAGCAAAAGGGCTTTATACCTGCCTACATTGGTTTTAATGCGTGACAACTTAAGGATGACATTTCCAACAAAAGGAGACCACGCAATAGAGATGTAATGGCTGTTTTTAAGATCTCTACGTAAGAGAATCTTTCCCAGAAAATAAGTTACATGTAATGCCTGTTATTGCCGAGATATGGTGAGATATACCTTTCTACCCAACATGCTCAGAATAGGCTAACTGAAAAAAAGGTGAAAACCTGAATTTCTCAGAAGTTCTTTAAAATACAAGAATTCTAAGCACTGTTATACACACAGTTCCTTCAACTCTCAACATCTTTAGTCAGACAGCTGAAGGTTTCCTTTTACTGTTTTAGCAAAAGTGCTTTATACCTGCCTACATTGGTTTTAGTGGGTGAAAATCTTAGGATGCCATTTCTGACAAAAGAAGCCCAAGCAATAGGGATGTAATGGATGTTTTTAAGAACTCTAGCTAAGAGAATCTTTCCCAGAAAAGAAGTTACATGTAATGCCTATTTCTATAGAGTTATGGTCAGATATACCTTCACTACCAAACATGCTCAGTTTAGGCATTCTGAAAAAATGGTGAATACATGAATTTCTCAGAAGTCCTTTGAAATACTAGAATTCTAACCACTGTTGTAGACAAAGTTCCTTTAACTCTCCACATCTTTAGTCAGACTGCTGAAGGATTGCTTTTACTGTTTTAACAAAAGTGCTTTATACCTGCCTACATTGGTTTCAATGGGTGAAAACCTAAGGATGCCATTTCCAACAAAAGAAGACCAAGCAGTACAGAGGTAATGGCTGTTTTTAAGACCTCTAGCTAAGAGAATCTTTCCCAGAAAAGAAGTTACCTGTAATGCCTGTTTATATAGTGTTATGGTCAGATATACCTTCTCTACCAAACATGCTCAGAATAGGCATTCTGAAAAAAGGTGAATACATGAATTTCTCAGAAGTCCTTTGAAATATTAGAATTCTAACCACTGTTGTAGACAAAGTTCCTTCAACTCTCCACATCTTTAGTCAGACTGCTGAAGGTTTGCTTTTACTGTTTTAACAAAAGTGCTTTATACCTGCCTACATTGGTTTCAATGGGTGAAAACATAAGGATGCCATTTCCAACAAAATAAGACCAAGCAATAGAGATGTAATGGCTGTTTTTAAGATCTCTAGCTAAGAGAATTTTTCCCAGAAAATAAGTTACATGTAATGCCTGTTATTGTAGAGATATGGTCAGATATACCTTTCGAACAAACAGGCTCAGAATAGGCTAACTGAAAAAAAGGTGAAAACCTGAATTTCTCAGAAGTCCTTTAAAATACAAGAATTCTAAGCACTGTTATACACACAGTTCCTTCAACCCTCAACATCTTTAGTCAGACAGCTGAAGGTTTGCTTTTCCTGTTTCAAGAAAAGTGCTTTATACCTGCCTACATTGGTTTCAATGGGTGAAAACCTAAGGATGCCATTTCCAACAAAAGAAGACCAAGCAGTATAGAGGTAATGGCTGTTTTCAAGGCCTCTAGCTAAGAGAATCTTTCCCAGAAAAGAAGTTACATGTAATGCCTGTTTCTATAGAGTTATGGTCAGATATACCTTCTCTACCAAACATGCTCAGAATAGGCATTCTGAAAAAAAGGTGAATACATGAATTTCTCAGAAGTCCTTTGAAATATTAGAATTCTAACCACTGTTGTAGAAAAAGTTCCTTCAACTCTCCACATCTTTAGTCAGCCTCCTGAAGGTTTGCTTTTACTCTTTTAGCAAAAGGGCTTTATACCTGCCTACATTGGTTTCAATGGGTGAAAACCTAATGATGCCATTTCCAACAAAAGAAGACCAAGCAATAGAGATGTAATGGCTGTTTTTAAGATCTCTAGCTAAGAGAATATTTCCCAGAAAATAAGTTACATGTAATGCCTGTTATTGTCGAGATATGGTCAGATATACCTTTCGACCAAACAGGCTCAGAAGAGGCTAACTGAAAAAAAGGTGAAAACCTGAATTTCTCAGAAGTCCTTTAAAATACAAGAATTCTAAGCACTGTTGTACACAAAGTTCCTTCAACCCTCAACATCTTGAGTCAGAAAGCTGAAGGTTTCCTTTTACTGTTTTAGCAAAAGTGCTTTATACCTGCCTAAATTGGTTTCAAAGGGTGAAAACCTCAGGATGCCATTTCCGACAAAAGAAGGCCAAGAAATGTAGATGTAATAGATGGTTTAAGAACTCTAGCTAAGAGAATCTTTCCCAGAAAAGAAGTTACATGTAATGCCTGTTATTGTCGAGATATGGTCAGATATAACTTTCTACCAAACATGCTCAGAATAGGCTAATAAAAAAAAGCGGAAAACCTGAATTTCTCAGAAGTAGTTTGAAATACTAGAATTCTAAGCACTGTTGTACACAAAGTTCCTTCCACTCTCCACATCTTTAGTCAGACTGCTGAATGTTTGCTTTTACTGTTTTAGCAAAAGTGCTTTATACCTGCCTACATTGGTTTCAATGGGTGAAAACCTAAGGATGCCATTTCCAAGAAAAAAAGACCAAGCAGTACAGAGGTAATGGCTGTTTTTAAGACCTCTAGCTAAGAGAATCTTTCCCAGAAAAGAAGTTACATGTAATGCCTGTTTCTTTAGATTTATGGTCTGATATACCTTCTCTACCAAACATGCTCGGAATAGGCATTCTGAAAAAAAGGTGAATACATGAATTTCTCAGAAGTCCTTTGAAATACTAGAATTCTAACCACTGTTGTAGACAAAGTTCCTTCAACTCTCCACATCTTTAGTCAGACTGCTGAAGGAATTATGTACTGTTTTAGCAAAAGTATTATATCTGCCTACATTGGTTTCAATGAGTAGAAACCTAAGGATGCCATTTCGACCAAAAGAAGACCAAGCAATAGAGATGTAATGGCTGCTTTTAAGACCTCTAGCTAAGAGAATCTTTCCCAGAAAAGAAGTTACATGTAATGCATGTTTCTATAGAATTATGGTCATATATACCTTCTCTACCAAACATGCTCAGAATAGGCATTCTGAAAAAAAGGTGAATACATGAATTTCTCAGAAGTCCTTTGAAATACTAGAATTCTAAGCACTGTTGTAGACAAAGTTCCTTCAACTCTCCACATCTTTAGTCAGACTGCTGAAGGTTTGCTTTTACTGTTTTAGCAAAAGTGCCTTACACCTACCTACATTGGTTTCAAAGGAGAAAACCTAATGATGACATTTCCAACAAAAGAATACAAAGCAATAGAGATGTAACGGCTGTTTTCAACACCTCTACCTAAGAAAACCTACCAGAAAAAATTTACATCCAATCATGTATCTATAGACATATGGTCAGATATACATTCTCTACAAAACATGCTCAGAATACGCTAACTGAAAAAAGGTGAAAACATGAATTACTCAGAAATCATTTAAAATACAAGAATTCTAAGCACTGTTGTACACAAAGTTCCTTCAACTCTCCACATCTTTAGTCAGACTCCTGAAGGCTTGCTTTTACTCTTTCAACAAAAGTGCTTTATACCTGCCTACATTGGTTTCAATGGGTGAAAACCTAAGGATGCCATTTCCAACAAAAGAAGACCAAGCAATACAGATTTAATGGCTGTTTTTAAGAACTCTAGCTAAGAGAATCTTACCCAGAAAATAAGTTACATGTAATGCATGTTTATATATAGTTATGGTCAGATATACCTTCTCTACCAAACATGCTCAGAATAGGCATTCTGAAAAAAAGGTGAATACATGAATTTCTCAGAAGTCCATTAAAATACTAGAATTCTAACCACTGTTGTAGAAAAAGTTCCTTCAACTCTCCACATCTTTAGTCAGACTCCTGAAGGTTTGCTTTTACTCTTTTAGCAAAAGGGCTTTATACCTGCCTACATTGGTTTCAATGCGTGAAAACCTAAGGATGACATTTCCAACAAAAGAAGACCAAGCAATAGAGATGTAATGGATGTTTTTAAGAACTCTACATAAGAGAATCTTTCCCAGAAAATAAGTTACATGTAATGCCTGTTACTACAGAGATATGGTCAGATATACCTTCTCTACCAAACATGCTCAGAATACGCTAACTGAAAAAAACGTGAAAACCTGAAATTCTCAGAAGTCCTTTAAAATACAAGAATTCTAAGCACTGTAATACACACAGTTCCTTCAACCCTCAACATCTAAAGTCAGACAGCTGAAGGTTTCCTTTTACTGTTTTAGCAAAAGTGCTTTATACCTGCCTACATAGGTTTCAATGGGTGAAAATCTTAGGATGCCATTTCCGACAAAAGAAGCCCAAGAAATATAGATGTAATGGATGTTTTAAGAACTCTAACT
>WOXC01012457.1:0-16541 GCA_011680675.1 Gymnobelideus leadbeateri | reverse complement strand
CTTCCTTTGTGTTCTTCCTCCATTAGATTGTAAGCTCCTTGAGGGCAGGGACTTTTTAAATTTGTATCCCAAGCCCCTGAGCAAAATGCCTGACATGTAGCAGGCATTGTAGCAAATGATTATAGAATTGAATTGAAAATTGTTGAGAGAAACAAGTTCTTGGTTCTAGCGATGTCCCTCCCCCACTGGCCCAGAGTTATTGCCTCTCACGTTCTCTCACTGGCTAAATATATGTTCCTCAGGATCGTGTGACACTCACCACTCTGTCATTGTTCTCTTACCACTTATTTGACAGATCCCTCTTGGTCTCCCCAAGATTATTGTTCATGTCCTGCCCCTTATATGTGGAAATGGCACAAAGGTCTGTCTCATACTCCTCCCTATTTTCTATCAATGACCTCTCTTGGTGATCTAATCAGATGAATGAATGAATGGTGAGTGAATTTATTAAATGCTTACTATGTACAAAGCTCTATACTAAGTACTTGTGGATACAAATAGAAGAAGGAGGCTTTAGCTGCTCTCAGAGAGCTCCCATTCTAATAGGTGGAGATAGCACATACAGCTGCAAAGTCAGATGGAAAGTGATCCATAGACTGCAGAGACAAAGCAAAGGGTAATGCACCTTCTTTAGTGTAGCTTTCACTGGCATAACCACATTTATGATGATGAACTATGATTTCAACTATATTTCTATTCTAATGCCTCTCACATCTCTTCTGTATCTCCAGACTCCTAACTGATTTCCCTGCCTCTAGTCTCTTCCTTGTCCAATCCACCCTCCACACAACTGCCTAACTGATATCCTTAAAGCACAAATCTGACTGCATTATCCTCAGTAATCAGAGGAAGACCTGAGCTCCAATGCAGCCTCAGACACTTATAAGTTGTGTGTCCTTGGGCCAAAAAATTATTTAGCTTCTCCCTGCCTTAGTTTCCTCAATTGTAAAGTGGGGATAATGATAGCACCTACCTCACAGGAATGTTGTAAGGATGAAATGATGAAATTTTAAAAATACTTAGCTCAGTGCCTAGTACAAAGTAAGCACTCTACAAATTCTTATTTCCCTTCCTTCTTTCCTTCCTTCCTTCCTTCCTTCCTTCCTTCTTTTTTTTTTTCCTTCCTTCCCTCCTTTTCCTTCCTCCCTCCCTCCCTTCCTTCCTTCTTTGTTCCTTCCTTCCTTAATAGCTAAACAACACTGCAAGATATTGGGAAATAGGAAATTCTAAGTAAAAACACAACTTTTTCAAGGATTTTGGTTCTAAAAGGGTGGAGATGCATTAACAGACAACTTGAAGGAATGAAAAAGTCAAATGGAGATTATTTTTGTTTTGTTTTGTTTTGTTTTTGAGAATGAAGGAATTTTTGCCATGTTTGGAGGCAGCAAGAAAAAAGCCAGTGAAGAAGAAGGTGAAAATTTGGGGGAAAGAGGTTATGATGAAAAGAGGAGGCAGGAGGAAATGCTATCAAAGGCACAAATAAAAGAGTTTGTGTTAGCAACAAGGACTCTCTCATCATCTGAAAATAAAGCAAAGGCAGAGAGAATGGGGAATTGTGTTAAGGTGATTTGAATTGTGGGATTGAGAAGTCCAGGAACTCTTGAAGGATAGCCTCATTTTTTTAGTGAACTATGAAGAAATGTCATATGCTGAACGGAAAGAGGACGTATTATAAATGAACTGGAATGATAGAAAAGGTTTGGAATAACTTTTCTAGCAGGGGTTCTTAACCATTTTGTGTCATGGACCTATATAACAATCTGGTAAAGCCTATGAACTCAAAATAACATTTTTAAACAATTGAAGGTAATGCTTATTTTTAGTTAGAGGTTAGAGAAAATTAGGATGTGATTTTTTGCCCAATCCAAATTCACAGAACCCCTGCAATCTAACAACAGACGCTAAGGGAATCCATGGACCCCAAGTTAAGAACCCCTGTGCTATCAAGAGTACAAGAGAGTTAAATCTGGGAAAAGTAAATGGATTAGAGTATAGCTGTGGGAGCCCCATTAAAGCTGAATAATGTTCTGAAGGATTTGGGATGAAAAATACCATCCATCTCCAGAGAAAGAACTGATGGAATCTGAAGGAAGATTGAAAGTTTTTTAAAACTTTTTATTATTCTTGGGTTTGCTTGTTTTTGTTCTGCATTTTCTTTTGCAACATGGATAATATGGAAATGTTTTGCATGACTTTAATATATAATCAATAGCAAATAGCTTATGGGGCGGCTAGGTCGCACAGTAAGTAAGAGCGCCGTCCTCGGAGTTGGGATGACCCAGGATCGAATCCAGCCTTAGAAAATGAGCACCCACACATAAATAATGACTGGCTGTGTAACCTTGAGCAAGTTACTTAACCCCAATTGCTTTAAAAATCTATCTATCTATCTATCTATCTATCTATCTATCTATCTATCAAATTGCTTGAACTCTCAAGGAGGAGAGGAAGGAGAAAAGGAAAGAATATGGGACTAAAAATTATTTTTTTAAATGTTAAAAAAAATTTGTTTACATCTAATTGAGAAAAAATTTAAATTAAATTTTAAAAACTGAATAATATATTTGTAATGGACCCAGTCAGCCAGATTATGAAGATAGATGGTGAAAATAATACAAAGTTATGGTTTAGATAGGGATAAGAGGCAATAGAACAATGGGGCAAAGGATTCAAGGGTAGAAGATAGTGTAAAATTAAACACTTTAATCAAAGGGTGGAGATTTGAAGGGAAGCAAACCAGACCCAGAGCAAGAATGATGGGTCTGGGAAAGCAAAGAGGGGGTAGAAGGGCAAGAGGTGGTAGTGAGGTTGGAGAATAGGTTTGGAAGAATTACAGGGAGAGATGGCAGGATGGACAGTCATGGTCAGAGTTTTGGATTGTGGAGAAGGAACATTTTAGGGTGATAGTGATCTCAAGCATATAACTGTACCTGTGTGGGGTCAGAGTGGAATTTGGGGGCAGGTGCAGAGATTTGAGGAGGTTCAGGACTTGAAAAACAAGGGTATTTGAAGGGATGTGAACATGTAAGCTGAAGCTCCCAAGAGAAATAACTAGGATTTGAGTAGAGAGGAAGTCTGTGTGCTGAGTGCTATGCTGAACTCTCTGAGGAAGGAGGGACAGTGACCTGAGGACCAATAGCATCTTAATTAGCTTTTGTGACTAGATCCAGTGAATTTAAAGGAGAAATTTTTAAGCAATGGTGACACATGGATGGCCTGGGAATGGCAGTGAGGAGCAAAAAGCAAGAATTGTGTACTCCTACTCCTCCTGATTCAATGTGTGGGAATGTGAGAAAATGCACACAGTACTGAACAGGGTGGCCAGGAATGCAGTGTCTTCTGAGAGAGAACCTGTTTTTCTAATTTCAAGCAGATAGAATGATATGAAATAAAGAGGTTGAATTTGAAGGGCAATTTGTTAACAATAGCACAGGGCTTCAGAGGGCACAATGGGAAGAAGAGGGTAGAGTGGGAAATAGATGTTGGCTTATATAGATGGATGAGTATATAGAAATGGGAAGAGAATTCTCCCTAGGCAACCTATGACTGAACCAGAGGGATTGGGGTAAGATGCTGGGATAGTATCTTATTAGACCTTTCCCTCTAGCAATGGGAATATTGCCTTAATCATTATTCCCACTAGGGTATAATAATAATTCCCACCATTATTCCCTCACAGGGCGAACTTTCAACAAGGGGTTGGAAAAAGGTGGTGGTGAAGGGGTGGTCAGAACAGATGGCATGTGACCATGCTAGCTAAGCCCGGGTCGTGGGAAGGGGCTGAATGCTGGATGGCTAAGTGGAGTAAGGCTCCAGGCTGGGACTTGGCCAATTATACAGGACTGAGTTATGATTGAGTTCTTCACCCTCAAATCCACAGCCAGGACACCTCTGCTCCAGGGCCAACTCCAAGGCTATGGGAACTCCTCTGGAGTGGGGATGGGCACAAGGTCTCTGATTCTGGTAATGATGGGCAGTAGCAGGTGGATGACGAGATGCCCCACTCTGGGAGCTCTGGTTCTGCTAAGGAGAAGCCTAATTGTCTGCAATCAGGTTTCAATGACCTAACATATACACACTGTTTAGCAAAACTTAAGGCACTATACAAATGTCAGTTATTATTTTTATAGCCGTGCTGCTACTTTGGATATCATGCTTCACTCCTGGGCCATAGTGTCTTCCTCTATAAAATGAAGGGGCTAGATTAAGTGGTCTCTTAGTTTTCTTCCAACAATGACCTATAACTTTATGTTATATAAATCAAGTATGGGGTCTAATGTTTTTATTTAGCTCATTGCCAGCATCTCTTCCCAGCGTATAAAGACATCAGTGTAAAATCTTAGCTAGTGTCTCTGCAGATATGTGTATGCCTGGGTCATAACAAATACCTTTGGGACACCCAGATCCATCAACTATTATTTTATTAAATTCCAAAAGAGATTTTGGTTAGCTTAGAGAAAAACCAACTTACTTTTATATAACCCTATATAATATTACATAAAACTTGATAATGCAACAACAACAACCACACACACACCCACACCCACACACACACACACACACACACACACACACACACTCCAACTCATTTGATCCTTGAAATACTCGGTGAGGTAGGTTGTATAGGTATCCTTATCTTCACTTCACAGAGAAGGAGATTGAGAGTCAGAGAGGTTAAGTGCTGAGCCCAGAATCCCATTGCTACCAAACATCAGGACTGAGCTTCAAACTCTGTTCTTCTGATTTATAATTCAGTGCTTTTCCCACTGGACAGCAAAGTTTTCAATATTCAAACCCAAGGTATAGAGCATCTCCCAAAGTTGTTTATTTCTTTCTAGGGAGCTTTGTGGCATTTCTACTAATTTGACAGGGACAATAGAGTGGAAAACTAGTTCTAAGGAATTTGTACACTTATGGATTTTACCTGGGATGGAACTATTTCTTTCCCAAGAATGTCAAAGGAAGCAATTTTTATGTTAATGTTCTTCTCTGTCTGTTCCATACATTTATCATAGACATGGGCAGTGGGTTTGATCTTAGAGTTTGGAATGATAATGAATCCTGGCTAAGGATAGCTATGGAGTTCCTAAAGGTGGTTACAACCAGAAGAGGGTCCAGTTAGATGAGGAGAGAGGGAGCTATCTTTGGGAGTACAAGGACATTTGTCAAGTGCTCTAGTACAATTTCCTAATTCAGGGTATTTTTCCCTTCTTATTCACTCATACATTGTTTCAGCTTTATTGATTTTCCCTCCTTATTGACTCATATTCACTTGACCTTATTTCCTTTCATTCTCATTTGAAGCCTGATTAGGCAATAAAGGAACAGTAAAAGGCACTGAGAGACCTTGGTTCTAGTCCCATTTCTGCCTTTAACTTACCATATGTCCTTGCATAATAATAACAACCATAATAGCTGGTAATAATATAGAGAATTACAATTTACAAGATAGTTTTCTTATGTAGCTCTGAGCATATTCTCTCACACAAGGGACCCCCTAGAAAACTACCTCAGCTTCAACTTTGTGGCTTCACATCCAAGCTCCAAACAGTGGGATTATTTTTGCTGGCTAACCAGAAGATACAATTAGTTTAAAGCAAAGACACTGGGGAGTGGAGGGTGGTGGTGGCAGTGGTCATGAACAAGCTTCAGGATCATACATGGGAAGCACAAAGGTAGAAATATATGTGACAAGCAAACACATGTAGAAAGGACATATTTGTAGGGAACATATATGGTCAAAGAGCACTTTTGGAGGGCTAACACCTCTGGAGTTGCAAGGCTCCAGATCTCTTCTGATGATGTCCTCCTAAAATTGCTTTATATCTATTTTTCTATGTACATATTGTATCGCCTCCTCATCCACCCACTCCAATGGAATATATGCTTCTCAAGGGCAAGAATTATCATTTTTGGCTTTGTAGCTCCAGCCCCTAATTCAATCATATGGAATTGGCTTGAATCATTGAATGATGGTCGTATGAAAGAGAAACATTTTACAGTTGAAGGAACTAAAGCAAAGAGAGGTTAAATGATTGTTTTTGGCCCAAGGGCACAGAGCTTATAAGTGTCTGAGATAGGATTGGAACTCGGGTCTTCCTGACTGTCTACTGTGCCACCTAGTTGAATGAATGAAAAATCATTTGTAAATCATTATTATTAATGTTTATTGAATGCTAAATGCTGACTGGAGATAAAAATAGAGAATGGGAATCCTGTTCTTGAGGAATTCATTTTGAAAAACAACAAAGAAAGTCCAGTTGCAAGGCAAATAGAAAGGCCTAGTACCTACCTAGTACCGAGTACCTACCACTTGACTGAAACCGCTCTCTCCAAGGTCACCAATGATTTTTCAGTGATATTGCTAAATCCATTGCCTTTTTTCAGCCCTTATTTTTCACAGCCTTTGCAGTGGTGGACACTGTGGACCAGTGCTTCCTCCTTAGAATCTTGTGAAACTCACCACTTTGTCATGGTTCTCTTATCACCTATTTGGCAGATCCCCCTTGGTTCTCCTCAAGATCACTGTTCATGTCCTGCCCCTTTTATGTGGATATGGCACAAGGGTCTGTCCCATACTCCCACCCATTCTCTATCAATGAAACCTCTTGGTGAAATCAGATCCCATGAATGAGCGAATGAATGAAATAATAAATGAATTTATTTTAAATGCTTACTATGTGAAAAACTCTATACTAAGTACTAGTGGATATAAATAGAAGAGCAAGGAATTTCCTGTTCCCAGGGAACTCCCATTCTAATAGGTGGAGATAGCACATATTGCTTCAAAGTCAGATGGAAAGGCCTAGTGAGCCATTGAATGCAGAGACAAAGCTAAGAGTAATGCTTCTTCTTTAGTAGTGTAACTTTCGTTGGTATAACCAGATTTATGATGATGAATTATGATTTCAACTATAATTTATATTTCAGTGCCTCTCATGCCTTTCTCTTCTGTGTCTCTAGCCTCCTATCTGGTTTCCCTGCATCCAGTCAATTCCCTGACCAATTCACCCTTCACACAACTGCCAAACTGATATCTCTAAAGCACAAATCTGACTGTATTACTCCCAGTAATCTGAGGAAAATTTATATCTCTAAATACTTACATCAGTAAAATACAGAAAAAGCAGATCGATGAATTGGGTTATGCAATTAAAAAAAAAGAACAAATATAAAAATGCAATTAAACACAGGATAGTAAATCCTGAAAATTAAAGGTGAGATTAATAAAACTGAATGTAAGAAAACCATTGAAGTAATAAATAAAAGTATGAATTGGTTTTATAAAAAGCCAATAAAACAGATAAACAGTTGGTTAATATGTTTTTTAGAAAAGAAGAAAACCAAATCACTAATATCAAAAATGAAAAGTGTGAATACACCACTGATGAAAATGGAATTAAAGCAATTATGAGGAGTTATTTTGACCAATTTTATGCAATAAATTTAAAAGTTTAAGTGCAATGGAAGAATACTTACAAAAACAAATTGCTCAGATTAACAGAAGAGGAAAGAGAATACCTAAATAAATCTATTTTAGAAAAATAAATTGAACAGGCCATAAATGAGCTTCCTAAGAAAAAAGCATCAGTGCTAGATGGATTCTATCAAACATTTAAAGATCAATTAATTCTAGTAGTAAATAAATTATTTGGAATAATAGGGAAAGAGGGAGTCCTACCAATTCCTTTTATAAAACAAATATGGTGCTGATACCTTAACCAGGAAGTACAAAAACAGAAAGAAAACTGGAGACCATTTTCACTAATGAATAATGATGTGGGGCAGCTAGGTGGCACAGTGAATGAGCACTGGCCCTGGAGTCAGGAGGACCTGAGTTCAAATCCTGCCTCAGACACTTAACACTTCACTTAACCCCAATTGCCCTCCAAAAAAGCAAAAGCAAAAAAAAAAAAAAAAGATAAAGAACAATGCAAAAATCTTAAATAAAATACTAGCTAGGAGACTACAAAAATATATCACAAAGATTATACATTGTGACTGAGAGGGATTTATACCAGGAATGCAGGGCTGGTTCAATATAAGGACAAGTATTAGCATAATTGATTATATCAATGACAAAGGTAACAAAGACCACATGATTATATCGATAGATGCAGACTTGAAAACATAGGTATAAATGGTTTTTTCCTTAAAATTATAGGAAGTATCTACCTAAAACCATCAGCAAGCATTATTTGTTTTAGGGAGAAGCTAAAAACCTTTTATGATCAGGAGTGAAACCAGGATGCCCTTTATCATAGATGTTATTCAATATTGTACTGGAAATGCTTAGCAACAGCAATAATAGAAGAAAAAGAAACTGAAGGAATCACAATGGGCAATGAGGTAATAAAACTATCTCTTTTTGCAGATGTTATGATGGTATATTTAGAAAATCCTAGAGCTTCAACTAAAAAGCCAGTTAAAACAATAATTTTAGCAAAGTAGCAGGATATAAAATAAACCCACATAAATCATCTGCATTTCTATATATCACCAACAAAGCCCTGCAAGAAGACATAATGAGAGATAGAGCATTTAAAATACCCAGACAATATAAATTATCTTGGAACATACCTGCCAAGACAAGCCCAGGAAGCATATGAACATAATTATAAAACACTTTTTATACAAACCAAGTCCGATGTAAATAATTGGAGAAATATTAATTGCCCATGGGTGGGCTGAGCCAATATAGTAAAAATGACAATTTTACCTAAATTAATTTATGTATTCAGTGTCATCCCAATAAAATTACAAAAAAAATATAGTATTGAACTAGAAAAAAATAATAACAAAATTCATTTGGAAGAGCAAAAAGTCAAGAATATAAAAGGAATTGATGAAAAAAAGGAAAAGACGGAGGTAATAGTCAAAATCTTAAACTGTATTATAAGATATAATTATTAAAACTATCTGGTATTGGCTTGGAAATAGAATGGTGGGTCAGTGGAATAGAGTAATTATACAAAGTTGTTGTTCAGTGGTATCTGACTCTTCATGACTACATCTGGCATTTTCTCAACAAAGAAATGTGAGTAGTTTGTCATTTCCTTCTCCAGCTCATTTTACAGATGTGGAAATGGAGGCAAACAGGGTTAAGTGACTTGCCCTAGGTCAGATAGCTAAATGTCTAAGGCAGAATTTGAACTCATGAAGATGAGTCTTCCTGATTGCAAACCCAACGTTCTATCCACTGTTCCACCTAGCTACAAGATATACAATACAAGTAGTAAGTGATTACAGTAACCTTGTGTTTCATAAATATAAAGATTTAAATTTTTGGGATAAGAATTCACCATTTGGGAAAATGGGAATTACTCTGGCAGAAACTAGGTATAGACCAATTATTTTATGCCATTTACCAAGATAAAGTCAAAATGGATATATGACCTATACATAAAGGGAGATATAAGCAAATTTGAAGACCATGGAACATATTACCTACCAGATTTATGGATAGGAGAAGAATTTATGAATAAATTAGAGACAGAGATTATCATGAGCTATAAAATAGATAATTTTGATTACATTAAATTAAAAAGGGTTGGGACAAATAAAACCAATGTAGCCAAAGATTAGAGGAAAACAGAAAATTAGGGGGGATCTTATAGACAGTTTCTTGGATAAAGGCTTCATATCTAAAATTTACAGAGAACTTTGCCAAATTTATATGAACGAGTCATTCCACAATTGATAAATTGTCAAAGGATATAAACAAGCAGTTTTTTGGAGGAAGAAATCAAAGCTATATATAGTCCGAAATTCTCTAAATCATTATTGATTAGATAAATGCAAATTAAAACCGCTTTGAGATACTATCTCACACATATCAGATTGTTTAAAATGACAGAAGGAAAAAGGACGAATATTAGAGGGGATATGGAAAAATTGGGACATAAACACGCTATTGGTGGAACTGAACCATTTTGTAGAACAATTTGGAATTATGACCAAAATGTTATAAAATTGTGTATGCCCTTTGAACTAACAATATCACTACTAGGTCTGTTTCCTAAGGTGATCAAGGGAAAAGGGAAAGAACCTATATGTTCTAAAAATATTTATAGCAGCTCTCTTTGTGGTGGCAAAGAACGGATATTGAGTGGAAGCCCAACAATAGGGAAATGGCTGAATAAGTTATGGTAAGTATATGATTGTGATGGAATACTACTGTGCTGCAAGAAATGGTTGATTTTAGGTTGATTCTAGGAAAACATAGAAAAATTGCATGAAATAATGAAAAGTGAAATCAGCAGAACCAAGAGAATACTGTATATAATAACAGTAGCATTGTTCAAAGAGAAAATATGAATGGCTAAGCTATTTTGAGTTATAGGAAGATTCAAATCAATTACAAAGGACCTATGAAGGAAGATGCTATCCACCTCCAGAGAAAGAATTGATATATGGAACTACATATTATATAGTTTCATATATGTATATATGTACATATCTATATCTATTCACGTCAACGAGTGGCCTTCTCTAGGATAGGGTTGGGAGGGAGGGAAGGAATCAACTTGGAACTCAAATGTAACCAAAACCCCCCACCAAAAACCAAAACCAAACCATGTATCTCTCCAGTAAAATTTAAGCTCCTTCAGGACAGAGATTGCCTTTCTTTTGAATTTATATCTCCAGCACTTAACACAGTACCTGACATATTAATAAATGCTTGCTGACTAATGTTATTGATCCCTGTTTTATAGATGAGGAAACAAAAGTACAGAGAGATTAAATGACATCCATGGTCATGCAGCTATTTAGTGCCAAAGGCAGGACTTAAACCTGTTTTCCTGATTTCAAGTACAGAAATCAGATTACTATTCCTTGATGCCTCATGGGATGAACCCAGTTCTCAAGACTCCCAGATCAGTGAGCTTTCTACTGCATCTACTCATCTCTGACTATTTATGTTAGACTTTGAGTTAGTCATTCCACAGAGGAGAATACCATCTCATAGAAACACATCACTTCAGCAACCTGCTGGAGAGGTTGTGGACAAACGGTTCACTATATCACCTAAGTCCCCAAAGAACTTGTGGATAGAGGCTTCTGGTATGTGAAATCAATCTCTGTAAGAGCAATCTCTCCCGACACAATTCAAACATTGTTGTGTTAAAAGAAAGATCCGTATGGCTCAGCTTTAAAGGAGTCAGTCATTTATTACTCTTGCTTCTAATGGCTGCAAAAATTCTGCACCACTGAACAGCAGGGATCAGCAGAACCAGTCCATAAGGAAGGCCTGGCTCCTCAGGGGATGAGAGGTGATGCTGCAATCATAAAAACAGGCTACATATCTAGAGAGCTTTATGGAATAAAACCTATTTTCCTCAAAACAGTTCTGCAAGGTAGGTAGGACAATCATTATCATCACTGCTTCATAGCTAAGCAAACAAGCTCATAGGACTAATATAAGTTGCTCGAGATTTCACATTTAGTAACTATTAAGGTCCAGTCTCCTGGTGCCCACTGCAAGAATCTGCATTAGGCCAAGCCACCTGCACGAAGACAAGTTAGTTGTTTTCAGAGTTTTTACATCTCTACATTCAAAGGACAAGGGTCATTTCTTTCTGCCATACTTTTTTCAAGGGAAAACAACTACACAAAATCAGAATTTTCTTTTTTTTTTCTTTTGCAAGGCTACTGGGGGTAAGTGACATGCCCAGGGTCACATAGCTAGTAAATGTCATGTCTGATGCTGGATCTGAACTCAACTCCTCCTGACTCCAGGGCTGGTGCTCTATCTACTGTGCCACCTAATTGCCCTTAAAATCAGAATTTTAAAAGCAGTCTGTAGACTAGAGGAGTCTGCAAGGTACCGTGGATAGAAAACCAGACTCAAAAGGAGAATGACCTGTGTTCAAATCCCATCCCTGATATACAGTGACTGTGTGGCCCTAGCTAAGTCACTTTACTCCTCAGTGGTCTAGGCAACTCTTTAAAACTGCAAATTATGGAGATAATGTAACAAATAAAATAAAAATAATGTAAAAAATAGCTAAAATGCTACACATTAATAGAGGTAACTTCCTTACCTGGGAGTTCCCTATACCAAATAAAATGCAGCACTAAGACTTTGGAGCCACTCTGTGTAGGGATCCTTAACCTCGTCTTTAGGCCATATTGTAATGTACAATAGCTGCAGAAATCCCCAAACCAAGAAAAACAATTGATGAGATTACATATTTATAGAGGCAGAGTGGCAACCATCAAGGTGGTAATCTGTACGATGGAGGGAGCTCCCTCATTTGGAAGTTTTCTACACCAATGAAATCAAAGAATCACTTTGTATCTCCACCCTATTTCTATTTATATTATGGAGAAAGGCAATGGGATATAATGAGTTGAGAATCAATCAAGAGTTAAGGAAGAAGTTGTTCAGTTGGGTCCAATTTTTCATTTTCCCATCTGGGGTTTTCTTGGCAAAGCTACTGGAGTAGTTCTTCATTTCCTTCTCCTGATCATTTTACAGGAAACTGAGGCAAATAGGGTTAAGTTATTTGCACAGGGTCACACAGATAGCAAGTATCTGAGCCTGGATTTGAACTTGGGTCTTCCTGACTCCAGGGCCTGCACTCTATCCATTAAGCCTTCTAACTGACCTCTAGAGTTGGAAAGACTTGGGTTCAGTCCATTTGATACATGCTAGCTGTGACATTCTGACCAAATCGCTTAGCCTCTTATGGCTCCAGGCAAATCTTTAGGACTGCAAATTGCAGAATGAGTTAACAATGTGCCTTAGTAGAAGGCGTTTCCTCCCTTTTGATTCCCTGCACCTTTGGTGCCCAACTCAAATAGAAATGGATCCCTGTAGCTCCCCATTGACTTAGAAAATCACAAATTAACATTATCTGTGTTGTATTGTACTTTTATTTATTTTGTTAAACATTTCCCAGTTGCATTTTATTCTGGCCCAGGAAGCATCTGAGAGTTTTATAATTATATATGAGCCATGAGTTTGACACCTCTGCCAACTCCTCTGCCCTGTGCTAATGAAATCACAAATCTGGCCCCTAAACAAGTTACATATGTGTTGTTTTGTGTGTGTGCTTTCAATTGGTTCTCCTAAGGCTTTCAAAGGAAATTTCATTGGAGTAGAGGCTCCCTACTCCAAGAGAAATGACTTAATGGAATGGTCTTCTTGAGTAGCTGTGGCCAAGCCTTCACTACCTGGTAAAAAGCATCTTGGGAATGAGTTTCTTATTTAGGCTCTCAAAGAGCTGGGCTCCTATTTGAAGTCTTTCTAGCTTTGTAGGACTTGAAAGTATTTGTGCTCTGTTGGCATAACCTTGGAGAACCCAGGATTACCTCTGTGACACAGTGAAGTACTGGAGTAAGACAGACAGTGAAACGCTCCAGATTATAGTTCAGGCAGCACTGGGTGGACAAGAGGCAGTAAATCAAGAGGGATTTCAGTTGGTTCAACTTGGGTAGGAAATGATAGACTGGATCTCATTTCACAGCTTCATCATCACTTGCTTTCCCATGAGTACACATGGGGTGGGAGTACCAGAGCATTATGAAAGAGAAAATGACACCAACACCCCTTCTCCTCTACACACACACACACACACACACAAAGTCTCATATACACACTATTATATAACCACACACAACCTCACATATACACAATCATATACACTAACACAAAATTGCATGCAATCTCATGTACACATAACCATATACACACAACCACACACAATCTCACATACACAAAACCACACACATACACACACTCCCCTCTCTACATTCAGTGATTCTTACTAGATGTTGCAAGGCAGATGGTATAGCTAAAAGAACACAAGAATTGGAGTCAGAAGACCTCGAATGTTAGCTCTGTCATTTACTGCCAGGATAACTTTGAACACTTCACTTACCCTCTCTGGGCCTCAGGCTCCCGGTCTGTAAAATAAAGGACTGACCTGAGCAGTCTCTTCTAGCTCTAAATTTATGAGCCTGAGAGCACTTATGGTGCTTCCTGCATCAGTCCAGTCATTTATATACCATTAGCCTTCATTCTTCCCTGACCCCCTAAATATCTACGTGGAAATGCCGGCATAGTTGGGTGTTGTCCCCTTTTAACTGTTCCCACAGTGACAAGAACTGTGGAGGAATTTGCCCCTGCACACCTCCCCAGCTGCCCATGTCACAGCTTCCCAGTTCCCTAGTCTCTCCATGAACCGTGACCTGGAGACTACAGACTATCGTGTTCCTTACTTCCTCAGGTAGGGGGGATGTTCATGCCTCAGAGAGGCAGCATGGACTGACTTCAGAGTTAGGAATATGATTTCAAGTTCCCCTCTGACACAACCAGCTGTATCATTTAGCCTCCCAATGGACCCATACAATTGTCTATGCCTATGAATTGCAGCGCAGTGCTATGTTAGGAAGTATTTCCTCACCAGGAGCTCCCCATACAAGTGGAATAATAGGTGTGGTTCAAAAATTTTTAAAAGGGGAGGGAACTGATCACGAGTCATACATTTTTGGACCTGGCCAATGTGGGATTTTTGTTTTGCCTAACTATGCATATTTGTTATAAAGGCTTTGTTTTTATTTTTGTTTTCTGGGGGAGGAAAAATTGGGAGAGAGAGAAAATTGATGCTTTTTAATTGGAAAAATATGATTTAAAAATTTAGACCAGATGGTCTCTAAGGCCCTTTTAACTCTACCACCCAAAGATCTGGAATCCAAGTTATTTAGTTTTGCTGTTACTGCAAAAAGAGACTCGTGGGGACAAGGGAAATGCTTTGTTTGAGTAATCTACTGGGTCAATAGATCTTCTAGTTGCATCATCCCTCAAAACATGATGCTGAATTAGTTGAAGGGAAAAAGGATATTCAGTCTGGAGAAGAAAAGTCATGGGCGGGCATGATGGCTGCCTTTGTGAATTTGAAAGGTACTAGGAACTAGGAACAATGAATGGGAATTATAGGGAAGCAGATTTTGGATTGAATTTATATCTCATTCTTTCCAATATTAAGGAAAACTCCCTATCATTTAGAACTTTCCAAAATGTCAAAGGAAGTAGTGAGTTTCCTGTCACTGGAGATTTCCGAGCAAAGGTTACATGACTACTTGTTCAAAGCCAGAAATTATCAACTGATCATTTCCTTAATTTTTAAGATGAAGGAATTGAGACCCAATTAAGTTAATTGATTTGCCTAACAAAAACTTACACTAAGGTTTACAAAAATTGTTTATTTATATTATTTTGTTTGAGCCTTACAATTGCCCTATGAGAAAAGGACTGTAGGTATTTTCCAGACATGTGATTTCATCCGTGTAGAGAAGTCCCAGTGTGGAAATTCATTCTGCCAATGCAGATCAGAAATTCATATATAAGGGCGGCTAGGTGGCGCAGTGAGTAAGAGCGCCGGCCTCGGAGTTGGGATGACCCGAGATTGAATCCGACCTCAGAAAATGAGCACCCACACAATACATAATGACTGGCCGTGTAACCTTGAGCAAGTTACTTAACCCCAATTGCTCTAAAAAAAAGAAAAGAAAAGAAAAGAAATTCATACACACACACACACACACACACACACACACACACACACACACACACACACACACACATATATATATATATAAAGAAAAATTTTAATCTTAGAGATTTATCCAGGACACTGAGAGATCAATTGAGTTGCCCAGGTTCATAAAGCTAATCAATATGGGAGGTGGGATTTGAACTGAGATCTTCCTGCTTTGAAATTCAGTACTATTTTCAGAGAATTATATACAGCCTGAATTTGAACCTAAGTCAATTGACTTCAAATTCAAATTCATGCTTGAAGTAAGGGTTTTAGCAGATGATTCTATCATGGGGCTAGACATGGAGTCAAGAAGATTTCAGTTCCAATTTTACCTTGATCACTTACTAGCAAGATGGCTTCAGGGAAGGCAGTTAACCTGTCTGGTTCTCATTTTCCTTATCTGTAAAATCAGTGCCCAACACTCTCTAAAGCATAGTATGATCTAGGATTCTATAATGTCTAAGTTCCCTTTCAACAGGATTCTAAGTGTATGGCATTGTCTTAACTGGAAAAATCTGTTCTCATTCTGAACAATCAACTCAGAGACAAATTATCAGAATACAACTGGCTTTATTATGCTAGGACACATGATTTTTTTTCTATTAGCTAAACTCACAAACCTGTCTCATCCTTTGAATCTGGTTTGACTATTGCTAATCTACTTTGGAGTAAAGACAACAACAAAAAGTTAAAAACGTTTCACACGTGACCAAAAAAACCAGAGTCAAAATTAGTCCATGGGTTTTACACATATTCCTATCCACAAAGGGGCTGATTCAGCGTTTAGGCCTTTGCTATTCCTTAGAACAGAGTCATGTGTCTTGTTTGGGTTGGTGAGCCTGGAAGTTTCCATGCAGTGAGTGAGGGCATCCTTGCCAACAGGGCTGCCCCAACGTATGGGAGGAAGCAGGTGGTGACCAATGCTGTGGGCCCGTTAGGGGTGCCAGCAAGCCCTCCCTCCATACTGCCATCCTCCATACTGTCTGAAATTAT
>WOXC01012456.1:0-235398 GCA_011680675.1 Gymnobelideus leadbeateri | reverse complement strand
GATGACCCTGGTCCTGAATTGATTTCAGAAATTAATATAAACAAATCTGCATGTCTCATCCATTTATCTAGAATGAAATATTATTGTATGAATTCATGTGGATAGTGTATTTTTTGATTGTGGATCCCACCCCTCCACATGTGTACTTTATCCCATCCCAATTGTATTCTCTAGCAAATTATATCCATCTTATCTATTTTTAAAATGAGATTTAGATAGAAACAGACATGGGGTAATTCCCTATTTTGCTAATATTCTTATGACTAAGGTTCTGTGAGCTACTCCACGAGGATAAAAGAATTGTTTTTTTGGGTGGGGGTTGTGACACACATTTGAGATGTAAATTTATCTTCTGTAGATTTTCTGAAAGCACCATCAGAACAACTCTAGCATCAGTCAAGAAGTCAAAGATGATATGTAGCTCATCTTTCCACGATTTTGATTTCTTCTGCTAGGCTTCTATATTTTGCAATGATTTTGTTGTACACAGTTTGGAAACTAACTCTTTGGCATGGTTTTTTTTATATGTTGTGTATGCATACACACATATATTTACCAAAGTTATATGATTCAATATTTGGGGGCCAATTATGGACAACACTTCTCTCTGTGATGATGGTCCATTTTCAATATAACACCATAAATTAGGTAATGCAAATATTTATAATTTATGGATGAGGTAATAGCACTGGACTATAATAGGACTCAGGCTATGAGAGAATTGGTAAGGATGGCACAGCTAGCTAATGTCAATGCCAGGACTTGAACCCAGGTCTTCAGCTTCTATTAGAAGTCATTTTACTACTGGACTATGACATACCCATAGTCATTCTATTACCCATGATATAGAACAACAAGCCATATTTTGGAACTGATTGGTGAAGGTAATTGCAAGATTATCCTCAGGATGCCACAATATTCATCACACAACTCCCCCAGATTGCCAATGTGTGTGAAATTCTGACTTCTGCAGTTTTATTCCTATTGGATTGTCACTGCATCTATAGGGACCTCATGTTCAAAAGCAGTAACCTTAGGGAAGGATATTATAAAGAAGTCATTGAATTAGTAGAATGAATATTTTAATAGATTTTATCGATTTATTTGAGTTTAGATTGCCAACATTAATGCTAATACACCTCACCATAAATTATTTTGTTCTTGTTCTTTCCAGTTACATTTTGTAGTCATTGTGTATATATCATTTTCCTGGCTCTGCTACTTCATTTTGCAACAGAAAAGCTTGGAGAGACTTATACCATGAATATTTTTAAAGAGATTAGCACAGCAGGTGGTAATATGGATCTGGAGGAATGTGACACAGGGCAGGTTAGTTTTGATGAAAAGAGATAATAGGAAAGTTAAGGGTAAAGGCAAGTTGATGGAGGAGCAGCAAGGATACAGTGTACTATGCCCCCCCCCCCAACTGTTTGAAACAGATCTAAAAAAAAATACCAGACAAGATTCTGATGAGTAAATCCAGGAAAAAATACAGAATATATATATATATATATGTATATATATATATATATATACATATTTAAAGCCCAGGTCTGCATAGTGAGATAGAGAGGGAGCTCTGTGAATACTGGGAATGGGGTTTAGCCAGAAGCACATGTGCAGTGCATTCTAGTAGAGGAAGAGGTTATGAACTAATCCAAGAAAAGGTCTCAGATACAGCATAGATGAGCCTCAATTTTTATAAGAGTGTAGTTACAAATTAGCAGCTCTGACACTTACTTTCCTGTTGTTTTGTCATGCCTAACTCTTTGTGACTTCATTTGCAGATTTTTGGCAAAGATACTGGAGTGGTTTGCCATTTCCTTCCCCAACTCACTTTATGGATGAGACAACTGAGGCAAACAGGGTTAAATGACTTGCCTGGGGTTCACACAGCAAATAAGTGTCTGAAGCCAGATTTGAACTCAGGTCTTCCTGACTCCAGGCCAGAGTTTTATTTACTGTACCACCTATCTACACTCTGTCAATACCCCATTCCAGCTCAGAGATCTAGCACAGACTGAGGCTGGGACCGTAACCTAAATATGGAATGCCATGGTGAGGAGTAGTTACATGGCCTAGGTTTGTACTAATTTAGGAACAATTTAGGATGTATATAACAGGTGTATAACTCAGATCTCAAGAGTGGAGAAGATCTCAGTTCCAGCTTTTAGACCAGTTTGAAGCACACAGAGAAATAACCAGATAAAGAATCTCAGACCAAAGTAGAGCCTATAATTCTGTCACTTTGAACCATCAGATCTTACCAGATAGCTGATAGGGGTTGAGTCTATCAACAGTTCTTAAAACTCCAGTTAGGCAAGCCCAAAGGTTTGTTACTTAGACCCAAACTAAGGTCAGAAATTTGTAGGGCAAAGACCAACAGGGCAGTGACCAGAATTTGCAAGAAAAAAATTGTTTAATTAACAATTTTGCTAAAGGGTAGTCTTGTTTCTTCCACAGTGCCTTACACCTAACAGTGTACTGAATTACATTAAATTGAATAGCAATTTGTAACCTCTTCTCATTCAAATCTATCCGCCAGAATCAACTTTACAATTCTCCCTAGCAAACCAGAGAAACAGATAAACAGGGTTCCACATTACAACACCCACTATCATGGGGTTAAACAGAGATGAAATAATCATATATAATCAAATGATCAATAATCAAAGTATTGCATTTATGAAGGTCCCTCATTTTCAGTACTACAGATGTATGTATGTATGCTATGCATGCATGCATGTATACATACATGTATGTTTGTATTTTCTCAAGTAGTACAATACTCACTTGTCACATAAAAATAAAGATAAATGTTCAGGTCAAGAATCACTAGTGATTCTTGCTACTAGGCTCTAGTAGTTCCCAAGCATCACAAGGAGAAATCATTCTTGAGAAATCATTAATCTTAGCTGCCCAAGGTCAACTACTTTCTTTTTTCCTGTCTCAATGCCAGAAGAGTTACTCTTTCTCAGGCTCAGTGACTTGACAGCCTGCCTAGCCATTTGAGAGAACTGAGGCTTCTTCAAGCCAATATGATTTTATTTTGACAACTTGCTTGTCCTGGGAATCATTCCATTAGGGAATAACTCTCTTCCTGAGTAGCCATAATCCCACTTCACCCCCTTAACCTTAATATGACTACATTGGGGAATACAATAGTATTTATCCCTGACCTCCAAGGTCCAATGAGAGTCAGACCATATCATAATACAAAAATGGGGGAAGAAACTTAGGCATTGTAGAAGTGTTTCCTGAGGTACCTAATATTAGTATTTTTCATAGTGGTCACACAGATTCCTCAATGCAGCAACAATGGAAAAGTAATTGTATTACCAGTATTCCAGGAGATATTGATTCTGTTTTATATAGGCCCTGGCAATAAAATGTTGCTGCTGCCCAAGAAATATTCTAGCTGAAAGGAGAATCAACTACACCTTTGTTTTGTTTTGTTGCAAAACTATTATAAACAATAATGGCTAGTCTTCATATAGGGTTTAATAGTTTACAAAGTATTTCCCTCAAGAAATATAGTGTCCCCACTTTAAAGATGAGGAAGTGAAATTCAGATAGGGTAAGTGACCCAAATGGGCCTATAAGCTAGTAAGTAATAGAGCTGGGACCAGATTTCAACTCCAAATCCAATATGTCCTATCTATTAGACCCTAATTACTTCTGGAAGGAACAGGACCTTTATGAATCCAATTGGTGTACAAATTGTGAGTTTCCATAGAGCAGGTTATTTACAAAATTTTTGAAGCGTTGTTTGTCTTTGGAGATGCCCATCCTCCCATTTCTGTAGCTTATTTCATAGTTTCCCTTCTCCCTTATAATTCCTGTCTTGAGAAAGGAGCTGAAAGCATATAAAATTTAAGTCATTGATTTATCTTTTCCAGGAGGGATTGCAGTCATCTATAATTATGGAATGAAAGGTTCTATACTGTTTAAAAATATGCAATTTTGAGCAAGTTTGTTTGTGGATAAATGCATTTTTTTAATACTGGAGAACATTTCCTGGAACCCATAAAAGTACTTTAGAGGTAGAACTATCTACTTTGCTTTTGTATAAGGCTAGCCCTGTCTGCCCATAATAAAGTAAGTTTATTTTGCCCTAAATAGAATCTTCTTTCTTTTCCCTAAACAGCACTTTAACAAACTATTCTGCATAACTTGGATCACTTAACGTGGTACCGTTTAGAGATGTAATTTTGTATACATGCAAAGAGCAGGTAGATCAGTAACTAGTCCTCTTGGTATCCATGGCAAGCTCTCCAAAACATAGCCTCATATCAACTGTTTAAGACATTTTCTATTGAGAGAAAGAAGAGTCTATGAGACAACGTGAAGTTCTAGGTGAGGACGAAGTTGCAGCTATGTGGTGCAATGCTAGAGTGCTAGGCCTGGAGACAGGAAAATCTGTATTTGAATCTAACCTCAGATACTTACTAGCTGTGTGACCCTGGGAAAGTCACTTATCTCTGTTTGTCTCAGTTTTCTTACCTGTTAAATGGGCTGGAGTAGAAAATGGCAAACTACTCCGGATCTTCACCAAAAAAACCCCTAATGGGGACATGGAAAGTCAGACATGACTGAATAACAATTGAGAAGGAGCTTATCTGGGATTTAGTCATAGTGAAAGAATCTGGGAGATAATGGAATCATAAATCTAAAATTGAGAGGGACCTTTGAAGTCATCTCATCCAACCCCCTCATTTTCAGATGAGAAAACTGAGGTTTTCTAATCAAGAAGTTAAGGGACTTGCCCATGCTTGCACAGACAGTATGCATTAGAGACAAAATAGGAACCCAGGTCCTTTGCATATAAATTCTGTGTTCTTTTCCATCCTACAACACTGATTCTGGTAGCTCCTATTTTAACTAATTATTTTTTACAGATTGGGCATTAAACTCAGTTGTTTCTATTTTGCTGAAGGAGTGTAGGGGTTGTCAACTCCCTCTAGATTTCAGTGCCCTGAGGCAAAACTTTGTTCTTCCCTGCTTAGTTACAGCTTTTAGAGCAGGTAACTCAGTAGATTCTATGCAGGTGTACTGAGACCCTCTAGTTTCATTATTCCTTCACACCAACTTAAATTGATAAAACTTTCATGGCCATAAAAACTCATTTCTCTCTGGAATGAAGCCCAAATGGTCACAGCTAACCGAACACAAGACTGAATGATGTTTCTAGGCCCTTGCCACTTAATTCTGTCCAAAACTATGTGTTTCTTGAGAGCAATTTAGGAGCTTAAGAAATTTCTGTTAAGTCTGAAACATAGAAATTAGAAACTAACTCTATTCTATTGTGTATTGTCCTTTAATTCCTGCATCTTTTTAATTAGGCAATGTGGTAGACTATGGCAAGGCCTATTCATATTACAAGGGAGGAAGTAAGTCTGAGGGGGCAGCTAGGATTTCAAGGAGCAAAATTCCTGGGTTACATTAGGGATATAATTTCATAGGGAAGTCCCTAACTGATAGGGAAAATAGGATTACAACCCACTAGAAGTTTGGAGATACTGTTGGCTTGTTACCCCTTCACTTAGCTAGGTAGCTGAACATAACATTTTCTTTGTTTCATGAATAATTTAAGGTGTTTGATGGGTGCAGTGGTGCTTGTATAACGACTCTTTCCCCTATAGCCAACTGCTCAGCACAGAAGGCTAGACACCTCCCCAGTCTGATGGTTCTCCTGTACTTCTCATGTCATGATAGGAGGCTGCTTGCACCAGCCATTGTGGGGAGCTGTAGTCAGAAAAAGAAGATAAGGAAAGGTTTTGGTACTCAATTCAAATGAACCACAATCACAGAAACCGACATTTCTTATTTTGTTTTCAAAACTTATATCTTTATAAGCTAAGTAAATCTATATATTTTTGCTTGTGACAGTGATACATTTGTGTGATCTGGATACCTAGGTTTTGGAAAGCTTCCTCAGTTGTCCAGCTCAAGCAACTCCATGAAAATGGAGAAAACAGCCACAACAATAACAACAACAGCATCCACCAGACATTCTCTCTGGCACCTGCTGCAGAATTTAACACAGAATTATGCATGTCTCAGACATTCAAGAAATAAAATTATTAAATTTTAGAGGTAGAAGATACACTAGTGATAATTTTTCAGATGAAGAAATTGAGGCCTAGATAGCATAGGTAACTCAAGGGCACACATCTGGTGACTCTTCTGGGATTAGACATTAAGTCTCCAGGTCAATGCTCCTTCCAATAGACAATTATCAACTGATTGCAATGAAATATTTAACTATAGTGTCTAGGACATTAAGTTATATTCACCAATAACTGAAGAAGGCCAAAAGGACCAGTGATTAAATGATATCTCTATTTAAAACAACCCTAGCAGTTCCCTTTACTTTTCTTCCCCCAAAATATGTCATAAATAGCCTCATTCATGTTCTAGATTGATCTATACTTACCTATAGGACGCCTGACTTTCCTTGTGATATTATTGTGACACTGGAATACTGTCAGCACTCTCATCCACAACATGAAATCACCCAGTCTTAGAACTGGAAGTGACATCAGACATATAGTCCAACCTACACCAGAAAGTGCTTTAATATCCTTAAGAAGCAGTCATCCATCCTCTACTTAAAGATCTCTAGTGAGGAGGAATTTTAACCTGCCAAGGCAGTTTTGGACAGTTATAATTTTTAGGAAGATTTTCCTTTCCTAAAACTAAAACTTACTGTACTGAAATTTCTGTCCATTGATCCTTGTTCCTTCCCCTGGAGCCAAACAGAACAAATCTAATCATTTTCTCACTAAATAACCCTTCATAGACCTGAAGTACATGACAGTAATTATATCCTCACAATGTTTTTCCTTCTCTAGGCTCAGCGCCTCTAGTATCTTCGGTTGATCCTCAGATTATGTGCTTTTTATTCCTCTCTCTCTCCTGGTCATTCTCCTCTGTAACGTATAGCAGCAGTTTCAAACTCAAATAGAAGAAGCAGGGGCCTTGAAAGTATTGCTAAGAATCCCTGAGGATCTGATAAAAAATATATCAAATAGAACAGGGCCAAGGACAAATCTCTGGCATATTCTACCGGAAAATCCTTCCAAATTGTCATTAATCTGATAATGAGTAGACTTTGTGTCTGGCCATTCAACTTATTACGTATATCCACACAAAGATATTATCACCCAGAACATTTATTTCCATTTTGTCCATAAAGATCTCTTTGGAGAATTGAGCAATCACTACCACCACCATAATTTCTTTTTTTCCCTCCTCCTCTTCCTCTTCTTCCTCCTCCTCTTCCTCTCCTCCTCCACCTCCTTCTTGTCTTCCTCTTCCTCTTCATACCACTGATCAAGAACTTAGATTTCACAGATGATCTCATCTGATCTCATCTTTATAAGGAGAAGGAAACAGTGCACCAGAGAGATGCAGTCTTGCCCATGGTAATAGAGGCTGTTCTAACTGAGGAGAAGGGATGTATGCATTTAAAAAAATTAATAACAATACAAAGTAGCAAACACTAAGTGCTCAAGAGAATGATTCAGCCAGTGAGCATCACAGGAATTTAGAGAGATCTTTCATGGGTTACAAGAGTCAGAGAAGATTTCAATGGGAAGGTCAAACCTGAGTTGAGTCTTGGGAGTTGAGTGAAGAAATGTATAGAGGTAGCATACATAGAGCACAGTCATAAAACCATGAGAATACTAATTTAACTGGAGTGAAGGACTCATACAGAGGAACATCCCTCAATTAACCAATAAGCATTTATTAAGAACTATGTACCAGGTTCTGTGTTAAGTGTTGGGAATATTAAAAAAAAAACTTAAAAGCAAAAAGCAAAAGCAGTCTATTCTCTCAAGGAGCTTACATCATACAGAAAAGGAGAACAGAGAAATAAGGTTGAAATGACATACTGGGAAAGAGTTAGAATACTAAATTGATGAGGTGCTTGGGTGGGTTTTGTATACTATCCCAGCTAGTTGGCAAATGGAAGTGAGAAGCACAACTTCCTCAGCATGTTCTCCAATCACATAGGCTAGAGGAAGAACAGCAGTTATCCTCTTTTTCCTGAGCAAGCTGCTACTTCTACTGCTGGATCAACAAAAATGCCCACTCGGCAGTTTCTTTATTTTCATCTTTGCAGCACTCTTGGCACCACACTCTGGAATGGATAAATTAAAATGGTGTCTGCCTAATCCCCTCAGAGAGATTTGATTGCACTTAGACTATAGTATTTTAGTTGAACAGGCTTAAAACATTATGCCTTTTAAAGCCTAATAGTTGTGTTGGTGTAATCAATTCTAATATGTAACATTTGGGATATATGCTCTAATCTCTTAGGCACCGTTTGTGCAGCTAAGAAGGAAGTCGATGAGTCACGGCTGGTCTATATAGGAACATGAACCAAAGAATCTTTCTTACTCTCTTTTCCTGAATTCCTTGAAGTGCATCTACGTAATAATTAGGGAAAACACTCTATCTCCACCCAATGAAAAGTTCATTTCCTTAGGGAAAAAGCCCCTAACTTTTAGGGGTTGAAAGCAAAAGAGATCTCAGCAAAGTTTGTTTATTAAGTGAATGGACTAAGAGAATCTACTCCTCAGCTCACATACCTCTCAGGGTTGATTGGATTAGCTCAGTTCAGATGGGTAAGCAGCTGACCCTGGGCTGTCTTCTACAGTGAACAAAATATTGGAAAACCACAGTACTTGTCATTTGAGAAGTTGTATGATATAAGTGAGGGAACACTGGAATCAGTGTCAAGACACCTGGGTCTTTCTGACAATTACTTTACTGACAATAGCTAGTTCATTGACCTTTGGTAAATTGTTTAACCTCTTTGAGTCTCAGTTTCCTAATCTGTGAAATGAAAGAATTAAACAAAATTATTTCTCTGGTGTCTTCCAGCTTCAATATGTATTCTATTTTTTTAAGCCTGCAAATTCCTTTTACATAAATCCTCTATTCTCTCCATAATCTTGCCCCAAAATACCTTTCCAGTCAGTCTCTCACTGCACTCCAATCAACCACTCACTACTTCCCAATACAAATTCTTCTTTTCCAGTAAGATTGTTGTCTACATTGCTCCCTGTGCTCATTCTTACCTTTGATCACTCTATTTTATATACCTCATATGTCCCATATTCTCTTCTATTCTGAATTCTCAAAGGCTCAGCTCAATTTCACTTCCTCTGCAGTCTTCACCATTAACCTTATCCAGAATTCAATTTCTACCAAGAAGATCCTCTTCTCTTTCTGACCACCCATAAGATACATTGTGTATATCACACATGTTAGTACTTATATAAAACTTAGTACATTTTAATATACTGATTCATCTTATAACCTCCTTTTTTAATGACTGAGTATCCCATGTGTATTCTCTCTCTCTCTCTCTCTCTCTCTCTCTCTATATATATATATATATATATATTATCTGCAGAAAGAAATTGTAATATCTTTGAGGACAGGGGTCATGCTATATACTTTGAAAATTTATTGGAATCATCTGTAATTATATCACCTTAATTTTTTAAATCTATCCCTTCCAACTTCCCTGCCCCATAAGCCATTTCTTGTAACATTTTTTTAAGTGGAGGAAAAGCTTAACAACACATCAAATGAGTCTGGGAGTATACACGAGGTGCTAGTCTATATAATAGACTTCCATCAATACAAAATAAGGCAGTGAGTTGCATATTGTTATTATTTCTGCAGGAACAACCTTGGTCATTATAATTTGTGCTAGGTATTTCTTGGGGATGCCCTATGCCACCTAGGCCTGGAGGAAACATTTGATATATATGTTAATGAATTAAATAGTTTCACTTGATCTTTATAACAGCTCCTGGACATATATAAGATAAATATTATCATTTTCATTTTATAAATGAGGAAATGAGGTTTTATTGGTATAAGTAACTTGCCTAAGATTACATACTGAGTAACAGACAGAATTGGGACTAGCATAGAATGAGAGATCATATGGTAATTATATTCTAAAGCTAATCTCATTTTAAAGATGAGGAAACTAAGACTAGCAGGAGAAAGTACCTAGGGTCAAATAGCTAGTTAGTATGAGTCAACACTTCTATCTTTAAAATCCCTTACACCAGAGATGTCAAATGTGCAACTGGGAATTGCATTCATTGCATTCATTCACTCATATTGCAATAATACCCAGGGCAGCCAGAACCAGATTAAATTGTAATTAGGAAGTATTTAAAATAATAAAATCAAATAAAATGTAGATAATATCAGTGTGGTTTTCTAAATCAATATGTGACTGATAGGGATTCTTATGTACAGTTTGGTAGCCCCCACTTATACTGGATTTTGATACCACTGCTTTATACCATGACATACTGCCTAAAAACATAGCATAACATAGTCCTTGGCTTTTCTGACAACCTGGTCAAGAAGACTCCTTAGCTCTCTGATATATCTCATACATTCCTCTTTCCCCATCACTGGTCATCTCCTCACAATGCTACCTACACTCTGGCTATTAACATTATACCCTTTACACCGAAATCTTGGACTCAGTCCTGATTTCCTAGATCAAGTAGATGAGCTCTGGCCTCATTTGCCTGAAACCAGGTATCCATGACACTTCTCAGTCATCTACCCACCATGTCCCCATGTGGATACCCTCCCTTTTTAACTTCTTCTTAATGTGCTGCCTTACCCTATTAGAATGTAAACTCCTTGAGGGCAAGAGCTGTCTTTGCTTGCAGTTGTAGCATCAGTGCTTAGTATCCAGCATGTAGTAAGCATTTAATAAATATTCTCCATTTGCATGTCTGTCTATCTCATCTTCCTCACCACATCTTGGTTGATTCTTACATGGATTGTAGATTATTAAATATTTATTTAACCATTGGGGGTACTGCCCAGCTACCTGACCATTTTTTGGCAATGAGGAGTCATGCACAAATAGTGCTTACCCAATGTCAAGGGGGGGTATGAAATGCCAAACTTCCTTTGGTTATAAGAACATTGGTGATTCTTCTCCCTATCTCCAGTTACAGGATGTTAAGGAGTATCTTTTTAATCCAGAAGGGTTGTATATGTGGATTGGTTGAGACAAAGTCTCTGATCACCTCTATGGGAACTGGTCCTCCTTCCCAGACCTGCAGCATTTAAATTGACTCTAGTCACAATGAGAATAGCATAAGGAATGGGAGTGACCACATATGCAGGATCTAACTCTACATAGCTGTAACTCAAGCCCATCCAAATAAAAGGAATAAAACCAAATATACAAGGGCTTAGTGCCATTTTAAGCTATTAAAGTTTAATGTAATTTTTTGATTCATTCATTCCCACTGGGAGCTACAAGCCTTCCCCATCTGTTTTTTTCCCATTTACTGCCTTCTAAAGAGATAAAGTACAGTAAGTTGGAGAACTTGGGACACTCTCCTCTCTACCCTTAGACACCACTAAGCTGGTCTCTGTCTCTTCCTCAAGGACAACCACTAAATCTTGGCCTTGATTTCACCTCCAGTGGATCTTCACTGCCAGCTGGCCCACCAGGGCCTTCAGCCTTTCCTGTGTCACTGCTGGTCTCGTGAATCTTCTTGTCTTTGGCAAAGAGCTGGGCTGTTACAATATTACCACTAGAATGGGGCTACAGGAATGATAGCAGACTATCTTTGTTCTAATGGCCATTTTTTTGCTTTTTTTTTTATTTGCCTCTGCTTATCCTAAATTTCCTATACTGGCTTTGCATTATGTCTGCCTCACCCTTTCAGCATTTCTTGAATTAACTACAGCTCAATGGAGTAAACCAAGGTTTTGAAGCTCCATATACAGTAGCCTACAGCTGAAAGATCTTCAGCGTGGTTGTAGATAAAGCCCCATATTAGTTGACATTACCTCATCCTCTGGCAGTTACTTGATTTGGGTGGGAGAGGACTTTGGGTTACTCTTAACCTGAGTTGGCTATGAGTTAAGGACACAGAGCTAAAAAACCACCATACCTTGTTTCTGAAGCCTGGAGTCAGTTGTTTGCCTTCTGTTAAGACCTTGGCTAGTTATCAAACAGTGATGCCCTTGTGAGTTTGGAATGGAATGCTTTTTCAGGTCTCATTTAAATGACCCTGCTATAAGTAGGGATGTGGGGCAGGAAGGCATCTCCTTTTATATGGAGTTAAATAAAAAATGCCATGTAGAGTAGCCAATTGGGTTGGAAATCTTTGAGTTCCAAACTGTGCAGTCTGTACTGATCCTTAAAGTTGGCAACAAAGAAAAGCAAAAATCTTCTCAAGAGCCGAACTCCCTGGTTAAGTTGGAATCTAACCCAGCAACCCTTTCCCAAACCTTCAGGTCAAATGAAACCAGAAAAAATCAAGAGCAGTTACTTTCCTTTGGCAAATGTTTTTTGCTTCCTTCATCTTTATACTTATACTCTCAGAGAGAAAGAGAGAGAGAGAGAGAGAGAGAGAGAGAGAGAGAGAGAGAGAGAGAGAGAGAGAGAGAGAAAGAGAGAGAGAAAGATTACTATAGGCTGACTTCATAAAAGAGATAGTAATTTTGGAGGGGGTCTGAAAAATGCATAAGACTGAGAATGTCAGGAAGAGGTGGCAGGAAGAGTACACAAGGTTTTCTAGATGAGGAGAATGCTACAAGCAATGTAGAGACTGGAAAACACAGGTATACTGGCAGGACAGTCAGCTGCAGCAAAGCAGTCCTATTGGATTTAAGCTTAGAAAGATAGGTTGGCATTGGATTGTGGAG
The DNA here is from genome assembly GCA_011680675.1 of Gymnobelideus leadbeateri. Taxonomy (NCBI): domain Eukaryota; kingdom Metazoa; phylum Chordata; class Mammalia; order Diprotodontia; family Petauridae; genus Gymnobelideus; species Gymnobelideus leadbeateri. The sequence goes on along the minus strand of WOXC01012456.1, from coordinate 222,675 downwards.
AACTTTGGATATAAACTTAAGGAATTTGAACTTATGCTGTAGGTCATGGTGTGCTGTTAGAGAAAATAACTAAATTGACAGAGTTTGTATTTCATGCCTATCTATACCCCATTTGTATCTTTCTTTTTAAAATTCAAATTCAACAAATATGTGTGTGTGTGTGTGTGTGTGTGTGTATTAAGCATCTACCCACTATATGCAAGTAACTGTTCTAGGCACTGGGAATAAACAAAGATTTAAGAATATTATATTCTATTTGGAGGCATACTATACATACACAGACAAGTTAATATATAGCAATTTCAGGAGGGAGAGGTGACTCCTAATAGGAGAGATTGGGAAACATTTTATAGAGAGGGTTCTACCTCAGAGATGCTACCTATGCTATTCTCAGCTGTGTAACCCCAAGCCAAAGTGGTCCTTGCCTCACTGAGAGAAGTCTAGGCTCAAGAGTTTCCTTTCTTCTTATTCCTACTTCACTTCTTTCTACCTCCTCCAGATCCCAAAACATATACCTTGAGTCTGAACTGATAAAGATTTTTTAAAGGATTGCCATTCCCAAATAACACCTGGTTTTAAAAGTAGCCCAAGAAATGCATAATTCAGACTTCTGGTGACCTCACACATCAATCAATCAAGTGTCTAAGTCAGGTTGCTCTTATGAAAGGGGACATTCCTATGAAGAACTAGTCCTAAGAGTTTGAGCACTATATTCTGTTTGGTGCCAACCCACAAAGATGCTGGGGAGATTGCTTTAGGTCCTGCCCCTGGTCTACACTTAACAGCACTAGCAGGAATTCTGTGATAATTTTCTGTCCTTTATAGGACCACCAAATTCACTTAGATAGGATTCTATAGTACCCCAAGCCTGTCATAGATACTTCTCAGAGGTCAAGGCTTTTAAACTGTAATTACTGGAAGGACACATATATAATCAGTAACTGCCTAGATATCTAATTTGAGAGTCTTGATAAAGCCTTTATCACCCACAAATAATTTTCTTCTCTCCATTTTTCCTGTGCCCCCTTTTATTTGGTGCGGGGTGAGGGAGGGCAGGAAGGGAGTCAATTTCATTGTAATGTTGAAGTCCCAGTGAGGGGAACACATCCTCCCTCTCTTGGTGCTGTTTGACAGCTCTTTGGCGATGTTTAATTTTAGTGAGATTCCTGGGGTACTAAAAGGTTAAGGTTATGACTTTCTCTGGGTCACAAATGAGTTGAGCATCACTTGTAAGCCATGAGTGATATGAACCCTGATGTTCTGACTCTGGAGCTAGCTCTCAATACACATTTCCAGGTATGTGAGCATAGTTTGTGAAATCTCACATAGCTTACTCCTTTAGGTTAACCAATGAAAGATCAGGTAAATACCAGGGCAAGTAGCTTAAGCTATGATAAAGAATAAGGTCTGGATTTACAATTTCATTGCTTTGGGGAATTCCCACATGAGAAATCTCTACATACAAATATGAGTTGGTACTTTTTTTGCAACTTATAATCTTAGAGAATTGTCTACAGAACCGACAAGTTAAGGGACCTATCCAAGTTCATATAGCCAGTTGTGCTAAGGGGGTAGTTCTCCTGGTTTTGATCAGTTCTCCATCTGCTCCACACTGCCTTTCAAGCTAATATATCAACAATTAATCCTAAATTTGAATCATATTCCTAAACTCATATTACTGGGGAAATAGGACACTTGATAAGGAAGTTAATAGGGAAGGATCAGCAAGAGAGAATTCACGAACCTGGAATGAGCCAATCACAGCATGTTGTCTTAGTTATCCAGTGTTTAGCATTAAGGCACTGGGAGAAGAGGGCAGAGATGGGGGTGGGGAACCTAGCCCTGTGGGAAGAGAGAAACAGTTTGAGGGATGGAAGAACACTAAATACAAATACTTTACAGCTCTTCCTGGGTCTTTACTTAAAATAATTTTTAGAATCCCAGCAGCATTGGTGGCCTTAGAGATTAGGTTTTTTTTTCATTTTACAGGAGATAAAATTGAGGCTTAGAAAAAAGAAGTGACTTTACCAAGTTAGCACAGCAAATTTGTTTCTAACTAGAACTAGAGCCTAGTTGATCTGCTTTCCAGTGCAACATTCTTCACATAAAGTATTCATTTTCCTCTTTCTCATTACAGACCTGCAGCCAAATAGTGCATTGCATCTTTTCATCACCAAAAGTACATGTAGCTACCCCAGTCTGAAGGGCATAAGACAGGGAATCAGGGAATGATGAGGTGACTTTCTGATCCCACTGGTGATTAGCTGGTGCCCGGGAGAATGATATTTGATTACCCTTGTAACATTTTCTTAGCTGGCTGGCCACTAATAGTACCTCAAGCCATGAAATGATTCCGTGCACTTTAGAAATTCAGTTGTATTATTTGTCCAGTTGACCTCATGCAGTCATGAATTGTGTCCACTGACTACCTCTTCTACCTACATAGTTCCTTGTTATAAATTTACTGGTTGCAGTAGAGTGTGTAGGGCTGAATGGCTTTTGATCTCCTTAACTGAAGCGAGATATGAATTAATGAAAGTAAGTAAATCTTCAAGCAAATAAAACACTTAGCAGGTGGTTTTCTACTTTTTTATTGAATATTTTGGTCATATACAAAAGGTAACAATTCCCTCCCTCTTTATGCCTTAAACTCAGCAGAGGCTTGGTTTTAGAGGTCAGTAGAACATATCTTGTTTGCTGCTCTCCTAACATTAAAGGTTTCCATTGTTCTGGTATATCCATCTCTTTGAGAATTTTGCATTTAATCCAGCTGTACAGCTGCCTTTTCAAATAGGTTGTGGAGACAGCCTTCAAACATGAGAAGAAGAAAAAATTAAGCTATGTGTTTATGGGAGGAGTGGTAAGAGAGGAGGTGTAGGTGTAAGCATATATATAAGGAACTTTAAACACACAACAGTCTACTGATTAAGCATTTGGGTAAATTAAGCCAGACTGCTTAAGATCTTTCAGGGTTAAAAAGAGTAAGAAACATCAAAGATTCATGGTCATGCATGGGTAAAAATGTACCCTAAGTCCCATTGATTTTGCTTTTTCCTCATGAATATGTATTATACTAATACACATTTTTTTTCCCTAAATAAATGTTGATGCTGGTAAAGAACTTTACTCCCCATTAATCTCCTTCCAAACTGGTCAGAAATCTTCAATGACTCTGAGTGCAGTGACCAAAGCCAGGAGAACATTGTACATAGCAACAACAAAACTGCATGATGACAAATTTGGCTGTTCTCAGTAATACAATGATACAAGACAACTGCAAAAGACTTATCAGGGAGAATACCATCTATATCCAGAGAAAGAACTATGAGTCTGAATGTAGATCAAAGCATACTATTTTCACATTTTTTCTCTCATGTTTTTTCCCCTTTTGTTCTGATTCTTCTTTCATGACATATCTAATGTGGAAATATAATATATTTGATCATGATTACATGTGTATAACCTATATCAGATTGCCTGCTGTCTTGGGGAGGGGATTGGGGAGGGAGAAAAATATGGAAATCATGACCTTATCAAAGTGAATGTTGAAAACTATCTTTACATGTAATTAAAAAAAATACTATTGAATAGAAAAAAATAATAAAAAAAAGAAATCTTCTAAGACCATTGCCCACAAAACATAGCCTAAACTCCTCGAATCCACACTTAAAGCTCTCATTTAATTTGTATCTGTCTCCAATCTCCTTTTTCAGTCTCATGTCATCCGACTCCCCTACATGAGCAATAGTGATGCTTAACATTTCTACAGCACTCAAGGGATTATAGAGTAATTCACAACTACCCAGTACACAGTTAGTAAACCCATTATTACTTTTGTATCAAGGAAGAAACTGAGGCTCAGTGGGGATAAGGCCTAGACAGTTAATATCCAAAATATTCTGATTTAAAAAATCATGACTCTTCATACAATAACATGTTACCAAAATTACCTACTCACAGTTTCCCAAAACATGCTTTGAATCTGACCATTGCTGCTTATCTTTCCTTCAGTTTCCTCCACCTGGAGTATCTCTCTCTTTCCTGTGCCAATTCTACATATACTTTGAAGTCTTCCTCAAATATCCTACCACCCTGACACCTTCCCGTTACCGCCCCAAACAGAAATGATCTCCTTTTGAGGCGGCTAGGTGGCACAGTGAATAGAGCACCAGCGCTGGAGTCAGGAGGACCTCAGACACTTAACACTTACTAGTTGTGTCACCTTGGGCAAGTCACATAACCCCAACTGCCCTTCCAAAAAGCCAAAAAAATAATTTATCTCCCCTGATACATTTGTAATATTTATTGCCTATCCCCCTTCTTTTGGAAGTCATCATATATAATATTAATTTTCTTTATATGACTGGGTTTTCTCTCTGACTTGACTATAGGCTTATAAAAGGCAAGTGACTGTGACTAGGACTTTTTTTTTTGTGTACACCCTACCCCTAGCACAGACCTGGAACATAAGGCCCTTAAAAAATAATTTCTATTTGGATGATTGTGTGGGACTTCAATTTCACAAATTCTCAAGTAAAAAGCTAAATATTATTGAGTCTATTGAAAATTCAGGTTAGCTTGTTGAGGAAAGTCTGGTAGGCCAAAGGAAGAGTTTGCTGAGCACCCTCAGGAATTTTAAAGTCAGTCCACCTGCCTCCTGAGAGAGAAACAGGCATGATATACGGATGTGTCAATGGGAGAAGCAATTGTCCAAAGCAGGTCACTGTGGGTTTTGGAACGCTTTTATTTGTCATTTTGCCTTTTGTTTCTATTTCTGATTCTCTTTTCCTAAATTTTGTTCTCCCTTTTAATGTGTGGGTATTGATTTGCATAATCCTTGCTATTATTACTTTTTACCCACAAAGAATAGGCAGGCTTTAGTGTCAAATAAATAGATTACTAACTAAAGCAAAGCAACAAACAGCTCCAGGAAGAAGCTAGAGGAAAGAAGATGCTTGTTTACATGATTGACCTACATAATCTCAGGGTTGAAAGAGATTTCAAAAGTCACTTAGTTCAACTTCCCACCAAAATGCAGTGATCTTTTCCATATAGTCAAAATGAGGTCATTTAGTTTCTGCTTGAAGATCAGTGAGGAGGATCTGACTCCCTCAGCAAATCATTTCACTTTGGGATGCTTCTCATTGTTAAGATTTTTCCCCCTTTATTTTAGTAAAAATCTTCCTTTCTGCAACTTAGGCCTCTTTCTCCTATGTCCTCTTTGGTCAAGTAGAACAATAAAGCCTTTTTTTATAGGCCAGTTCTTCATAGACTTGAGATGATTGTTAAGCATCCCTCCTCCCATTCTCCAGCCTTTTCTTCTACAGGCTTATCATCCCCCTAGCCTGTTCCTAATGTCTCCAATATGAACCATCTTTGCCTCTTCAGATCAAGATTTTCAAGCAGAGAAACTTTCTCCTCATTTTATCCTAGTCTCTTGGCTCTGAATCCTTTCTCTACCTAGATTTTGTTTTTCCTCAGGGCCTTAGGAAATAGTATCTTTCCCTTATTAAAATCAACTGATAGAACTTTTTGTTTTTTGTTTTTTACTGAACTATATAAATGACTGGCAACAGCTCCTGGAGTATTGTCTTACAAGAGAGGGTCAGAATCTCAAGGCAATGAGCTAAAGTACTACATGTGACACTGTAAGGTTCATCAACTAAGTGGTTGAGGGGTGGGAGTGGGAGCTACTCTTGCCAAGTTAGCTCCTGCTAGTAGACTCAATCTCACCTCAAAGGCTGTGGTTTGTTCTACTGCTGCATGAGGTTCCCCTTGAACTCACACATGCTGATTGTTCAGAAAGAAAAGAAAGCAGTAAGTCCTAGATTATCTCTACATGATGGGGACAGAAAGAACTGGGCTGCTGGCCAAGTTAACTCCTCTGGTTATAAGACACATTGGGGTATATATCAAGACTTTCAGGTCCCTAAAAAACCATTTGGGACATAGAAACAGTACTTTAGATTCATTGCTGTGTCTATTCCAAGGGAAGTGAAGGGTGGAGACAATTACAGCATCTGGATAATTTAGCACCAACAGACTGTCCCAAATCCTACTGAGAAAAAGGGAAATATTTGCAGCCCAGAAAGTTTGGAGCTAAAAGAGACTTTCGAGATTGCATAGTCCAATCCCCATGTTTTACAGATGAAGAAGCTAGGGCTCTGTGGAAGTAAATGATGGATCTAAGATCACAGAGCTGGTTAGTGGCAGAACTGGAATGAGAATCCAAGTCCCCTGACTGCCAATTCAGAGATGTTTAACCCTGTACTATGGTATGTGAGGTAGCTAGATCTCTCAGTGGATAGTGCAGTGGGCCTAGAGTCAGGAAGACCTTAATTCAAATTCAGCATCAGATACTTACTAGCTCTGTGACCCTGGGCAAGTCACTTACCCTCTATTTGCCTTGAAGGTATCTACATGGTTCAATGGAAAGAGTGCTGGGCCTGAAGTCAGGAAGATCTGAGTTCAAATGTGACATCAGATACTCACTAGCTGTGTGATCCTAGGCAAGTCACTTAACCTCTGTTTGCCTTAATGCACTGGAGAAGGAAATGGTAAACCACTCCAGTATCTTTGTCAAGAAAACCCCATGGACAGTGTGTTTCATGGGGTCATGGAGACTCAAAATGACTGAATGATTGAATGATAATCTAAGAATTATCCAGATTCTTTTCATGTGTTATGTGATCCCTGGGGACTTCATAGAGAATCAGTACATTTGATTATGCTGATATTTATGAAAATGAAGAAGAAAATCATCAGATAAGGAAGAAGTGATTGCCACAGGAGCTTCTTATTAACTCATCTCACAGAAAAATGGGATCTTAAAGCTAATAGAACATAATTCTAGAGCAATAAGGGTCCTCAGAGCTCATTCATTCCATTTTGTATGTAACAGTGGCTGGGGTGGAAAGATCTCATCACCTCACTCTGATTGAGAATTGCATCTGAGTGCGATTGTTGAATGTTGGTTACATGTGCAGTATTATAAATATACAAATCCTGTTTTGTTGGGGAGGTCATCTATGGTCATCCTGGGAGGATTTTTGCAAATGTGGTTAACTATCATAGGCTAAAATTATTGACTTCAAAAGTTGTTCCTGGGAGGGCCTACAGGTGCTTCCTATTTGGAAAAAATAAGAAAATTGACTTGATTTGGGAACCTCTGCCAAAGTGAAGACATAAAAGGTATTTCTCTTGAGGTAAAATGGTGCCTGCCCCTTTGTCAAGTTTCCCCCTCCCCAAATTTTCAGTAGATAGTTCAAAGGGCTACTTTATTTACTGGTTCTAGCAGTTAAGCTGGATTAAGTGTTTCTCTGGATAAGATTCCCATACACTATAACTCTACAATTTTGTATTCAATAAGAATTATTTTGTTTTTTACCAGTAGTTCTTTAAATATTAATTAAACACATGTCTGTCCTTGGATGAGCTAACAGAGAAGTGAGAGTTTATGCTGGGCTAGACAAGCATTGGTGAGGATAAAAAGGATATGAAGAAGAGGTTATCAGCCTTGGGGTACCAGCAAGTAAAGTTCGATAAGGTAGAGAAAACAGTGGAAAAGGAAGGAAATCTCCAGATGAGTCTAGAATGGAATCCTAAATGAAATTGTGAAAACTGGACTCTTTCATAGGTAGATTTTGAAGGGAACTCTGAGATTATAGAGCACAACTCCATCATTTTACAGTTAAAGAAACTGAGTCCCAAGGAACTTTAGTGTTTTGCCAAGGGTCCTACAGCTAATAAGTATCTAAGGCAGGAACCAAATTATGATTTTCCTGATTCCAAGTTCAGAGCAGAATCTGCTATACTACAAGGTTCTCATTTCTTCACTCTTGTCTATTAATAAATTCCACCTATTGGATGTTGGTCCTATGAAGTCAGAATTTATAAAATGTGAATATGTAACAATTGGTAATAAGGAGATGATAGCATCTGCTATTAATAAGGACTTTAAGGATTATAAACATTATATCACATGTTCTTTATAACAACCCTAAAAATAGTGGAAGAGGAAGAGAATCTCCAGATGAAGCTAGGATGGAATCCCATATAAAACTGTGAAAACTGGGCTCCTTCATAGGCAGAATTTGAAGGGAACTCTGAGATTATAGAGTGCGACTCCATTTTACAGATAAAGAAACTGAGTCCCAGAGAATTTTTGTGTATTGCCAAGGATCATAACATAAGCATGAGGGAACCTGAAGCTTAGAGTGGGTAAGTTACTTGTCCATTATCACACAGGTAGTGCCAGATATAGGATTCAATGCCAGTGTTTTTTTGACTTCTACTCTGTATTCTATTACATTTTAGGAAACTCCTTGAACCTCAAGGATACAGACTCTCAACAGGAAATGAGAAGATCTATATATACTTGATGAAATCTGTTTCTGTTAGACAACAGTCAATAAAGTATACTTTACAATGTTGAGACTGTAAGAGCAAGAATACCTACTATGTCTGCCATTTTTTTTTAGTCACATCTAGCATATAGGAATGGGAAGACTATAAAAAAGAAGAGCTGATTTCTTGAGGGTCTTGATTGTTAAGATAAAGATATAAATATATGATAGTTTATTTAAAAAGCAATAAGAATCATTTAACATTTTAGTGTTGAGGAATAGCATAATGAAAATGATATATCCGAATGAATACATGCACAAGAATGTTAGAGATTCCTTGAAAAGGTGACAGATTCAAGACAGGAAGACAAATTAGGAAGTAGTCTAGTCAAGAAGGGTTAAGAATCTTCTACGTGTATACGGAGTCAAAATCAAGGAAGACTTAACATAATGGAATAACACAACTTGACTAAGAAATAGAAATGAGAGGGAGTATTAACAGAGTCAAAGATGACTACAAGCCTAAGTGACTGGAGGGATTAAGGTTTCATTAACGTATATGTGTGTCTGTGCACACATATACTTTAGAGCAAGTGGCAAGTTTCAAGTTCAATTTGTGACATATCATGTTTAAGATACTAGCATGATACCTGAGTTAAGATATTTAAGTGAGTTATAAATGTGTGACTGGAATGCTGTGTGTTCTCTTTCTCTATCTACACAATACATTCATGTATTTGTTATGTTATATACCAGGGGAGTCCTGGAGCCAGCTCATATTGGCTTGTAAGACCTAAATGTTACAATTTCAATGTTAGCATTTATACAGAAATCAGTAAATGTTACAAATCAAGCCTTGATTTATTATTCTGTTGATTGTCTAGATTTCAGAAAGTGATGAAGGAAATGTTAATAGTAGAGATTAAAATTAAGTGTGCCCTGAATACCTACTTTCAGTCACTTGTTTTAAACATTTAATAGTACAGACTGTTTATTTGTATGCATGTATAAGTATGTACATATATTTATATGCAAATGTAGTATATGGGTGTACTTTGATATACATGTTACATATGTGTCTGTATCTGTGTGTGTGTGTATAACAAAAGAAAGAAGATCTAAAGAAAAAAACCTCATGGGAGAGAAGCATCCAGCTTTAAGGGGCAGCATTCAGAGCCACCAGAGAATTGAGAATGAAGTGTCACCAAAGTCAAAGGAGGGGAGGGAAACAAAGGGGATGAGGTGATCCAGAAATATCAAATATTTCCCAGAGTTCAAGGAGGATGAGCTCTAAAGATAAGATAGAATGAATTTGGTGATAAGTAGGTAACTCAGAAGAGAAAAGTTTTGTAGAATAGTTAAGGATTAAGGCCAGATTGCCTCAAAGAAAAGGGAGTGATTAAATTGTGAGAAAGTAGCATAGCAGGTGTAGACAAGGGGTAGGGAACCTCAGGCCTTGAGGCCACATGTGGCCTTCTACATCTTTGGGTGTGGCCTTTTGACTGAGTCCAAGTTTTAGAGAACAAATCTTTTTATTAAGGGGATTTGTTCTGTGAAGTTTGGATTCAGTCAAAGGGCCCCACTTGAGGACCTAGAGGGCTATATGTGGCCTTGGGGCCCCAAGGTTTCCCACCCCTGATGTTGATTATTCTTTCTCCAAATGTAAAGGGCAGCAAGAACATGGTAATATTCTGAAGAGAAAGATTGTTTACAGTATTGGAGCACAACTGAGCATAACTGTAGGCTGAAGGGAAAGAACAAGGAGTAGAAAGATTACAGATCCATTAGACAAAGGGGATAAATGGAACATGCAATGAGATATGAGAAAACTAATAAATATAGAGTAGGTTGGCAGCTAACTCCATTGGATAAAGTTATACTGCACTTCCAAAAACCAGTATCATAGTTCTGATACTGGTGATTTTCTTTTGGAAATCTTTATCAGTCTAGCTGAGAAACCTATTCCAGAATAGGAATTATGTGTGACATAATTAGATAGGCTAGGTAAGTCAAGGAATTATGTTCTTTCAGGTTTTGTATCCCTTCCTACCAGTTGGCTTGGTTTTTGAGTTAGCCTGTTAACTTCTGGTTGGTCTCCTACTTCAATGAGGAAAACAGATTTAGTACAACTTTCATGACCCAGATGAACTATATCTTAGAACACTGCAAAACAGGCAGATGTGATTGCCTAGTCATTGTGAATTTTAAAAAGTCATGTAGAGTTATCAGGGTACCAAAGAATTGGAGAAGGGCAAATGTTCCAATTTTTGAAAAAAAAAGGAGAGAGAGAGAGAGAGAGAGAGAGAGAGAGAGAGAGTCTGCAAAAAAATAGTATTGAGTTTAACTCCTAGAAAAATCTAGAATAAATTAACATAGTATATAAACATTTAAAAAATAGAGGAAAGTGGCGCAGTGAGTAGAGCGTCGGCCCTGGAGTCAGAAGGACCTGAGTTCGGATCCGACCTTAACGCACACACAAACAAAAACCTAGCCGTGTGACGTTGGGCAAGTTACTTTACCCCAATTGCCCTCCAAAAGGCAGAAATAAAAAAATAAAAAAAAAACAAAATAAAAAATAGATGAAGAACACTTTGCCCTCCTTCCCCCCAAACCCTGGTATGATTTTATCAAGAACAGATCATGCCAGACTACATTAATTTCCTCTTCTTTCCTTCTTTTTATCCTTCTTTCTCTTTTTCTTCCTTTCTTCCTTCCTCTAATTCTTTCTCCCTTCCTTCCTTCCTTTATTCCTTTTTTTCTTTCTTTCTTTCTTTCTTTCTTTCTTTCTTTCTTTCTTTCTTTCCTTCTCTTTCTTTCTTTCTTTCTTTCTTTCTTTCTTTCTTTCTTTCTTTCTTTCTTTCTTTCTTTCTTTCTTTCTTTCTTTCTTTCTTTCTTTCTTTCTTTTCCATACTGGCACAGTAGAGAAACACAGAAAAAATAGGCTCCACAGTTTTTTAGCAAAGTATGTGACAAAGACTTTCATGCTACTAAAGGAAATATAAGAAATAAGAATGTAGCCCTGGCTTAAAATACTGAATGAAGTTCTGGACATTGCATCTCAGGAAACACATACTGGATTTGGAGAAGGCTTACAAAAGTAAAACTTAAGTGATGAGTGTGTGGGGGGTGGGGAGTTTAAAAAATGACAATGGAGGAGGGAATAGGACACATAAACTAATTCTGCAAATCCATTAAGAGCAAAAACATTAATTTGTTAACCAGCTCCTGAACTAACAGAAATCCCTCCTTGCAAAACCTCCTTCCCCATTATCTTCCCTCTCCCTTCCATTGCACTTTGAGTCATAGAAGCTGTTGTTGGACAAATAAATGAAAACACCTCTTTATATGGTGGGTCATAACATGCAAAAGATATTACCCTCAGTGATTCTATAAGCTGAAATTGCAAAGTGCCAAGAAACGATTTTCATATTTGTTTCCTTATTTGTAAGATGGGAGGGTTGGACAAGAAGAACTTTTGGGTGCCTTCTACCTATGGATCCAAAATTCTATGATCCTAACACCCCAAGTGAGTTATTAAGGGGAAATAGGAAAAAAAATTGGGAAAAACATCTATACTTTGGTAGTTCTTGCCACAAAGAGTAATTTCTGTGTCCTCTGACATTCCTCTCAAGAGATGTAGTCCTAAACTGAATGGAAAACAGGTCTGAGTCATGGTTGCATTTCATTTCATATGTTCGTAAAATCTCAATTTGACCCATCTAAATTAAAAAAGTTTACTTTGTTGTGGTAATCCAACAGTGTAATCATATTTCCATACATGCATATCATTTTCCCATAGATGATGAAGTTTATATAACTTATCTGAATATCTGACTATCTGAGGTGTATATAATTTGAGGTCCTGGAAATGAACAGATTTTTTTTCCTCTCTGTAAAATGAGTTACACCCAGTGCCCTTACATCAAACTTCAACACTGGAGAGAAGGGGAGCAGAACACTCATTTGTCCCTGTGCTGAGTTGTCCATTTCCTTCCTTTCAATACTAATTTCCCCAAACTGATAAGTTCCCAGCTGCTGCCTCAACAATATGGCCTGATAAGTGACTGCCATATGCTTCCTCAAAGCTGTTCATGTTCAGCCTGGATTGCCAGCTTCTTTGGGTAAGTTTAGGAGGCATTCAGCATGTGCCACATACTGGTCTTAAATTGTAGAAGGTTGTCAATACCCAGAGAAGCTGTTGGATCCCAAGCAGATAGGAGGGTGTGTGTGGGGGGGTGGTGATAGATCCAGTGATGTTTGTGGGGTAAGGAGGAGAAAAGGGGTGGCTGCTCACCTATTCCCACTGGAACCCAACAGCTGCTGGGCCTCCGCAGTGCAGTACCCATGATCCACTGGAGGATGGAAAGAACATGTGCTCCTCAAGAGATGGATGACAGTTTTCACTGAACGAATAATTCCTAGAGCAGGGCTCCTGCCTCTCCAAAACAAGTGACTAAACACAGTACATTTCAGAAGTTCAATCCATAACCTGGGTTCTTCTTCTTCCATCCCCAGGGACTACATCAGAGAGGGAAGTAAACCATACTGATCTACTTACTACTCCCCAGATACATTCTGAGCTTTCCTGCCTCAGTGCATTTGATCAAGCTATTCTTTCCACCTGAAACACCCTCTGTTATTATGTGCACTCACCAAAATTCTATCCATCCTTCAAGGTTTCAAGGACTTCATTGAAAGTCAACTCCTCCATAAAATCTTCCTTTACTTTTCCAGTAAGAAGTAAACCCTCTCCTCTGCACCTCAACAGAACATTATAGCACGTTTGTAGCATTTATCTCAAGCTAATTTGTATCAGCTAACTGTGCATAGCTTTCATCTTCCCTATTAGAGTGTATTCTCCATGAGGATAGGGGTTATATCTTCATCTGATTAGTGTCTATTTCATAGAAGGTACTTAATGAATAAATCATACTTTGATAATTAGGAAAATTGATGAGTTCTTCCTTGACCACTCTCCATTCCTTGACCTATCCCCATTGATTAAATCCTCATGACCCAGACACTATAAATAGAAAAGTGATCCCACAAGATTTGAACTTCAGTGATTGAAAAAGATGAAGCATGGATGGGAAAAATGTATAATATACTGGGCTGCCATGAAACAACTGCATAATCTTGAGTAAGCTATATTTCAGTTTGTCAATTGGCATACTATAGTTAATATTACTCATGTGCTTCTTTTTTTTATAAGCAATTGTGGTTAAGTAACTTGCTCAAGGTTACACGGCTAGTTATTTATGTGTGGGTGCTAAGTACCTAGGCAGGAACCAATCCCAGGTCATCCCAAGTCCCGGAGCTGGAGCTCTTACTCACTGTGCCACCTAGCCACCCCTTAAGTGCTTCTTTTAAAAGTTTTTTGGCATGGTATCTAAATGGACTAAATGACTTTTCTCACCTTTTCAACTTCTAAATCAAATGAAAGATGTACTTGGTTAACATATGTAAGAAAATATGAAAGAATATTTAGCCAATATAAATTTTCAGGTAAGTACAAGGTATTATTACTAAAAACATTTTCCCCTAGATACATATCTTCAAATTGGTGGTAAATACGTTAAGAAAGTGATTTAAGCTAATTCAGTATAATTGGGAAAAGGTATAAGATTGTCCATATGGTCTAGTATTTTGTTACATTTCATACTTAAATTAGAAAACATCAGTTCCTTCTATTACATTTTAAAAGAAACAACAATAGTGTACAAAGACCATGAGATATCTATCTTTGGGCTGTTCTTAATATCGATGACTTTACAGAGTGATTGCTTGTGAATTAGTAACTTTTAATCAGACATAGTTACTTGTAAAAGGAATGGACTAAAGGGAGTTTTTGAAACTGACGCCCAGTGAGAGGCTGTAATTTATCCATTGTTACACAGGTAGTAGTATTAGGCTTTGAAATCAGTTACTCTGATGGCAGATTGAGTGTTCACGCCACTCCACCACTCAGGTAGATTTTCAAGCATAAGAGTGTGAGTAAAGGATTCTATTTTTAGGCAACTGGTGGTACGGTGGACAGAGCACAGAGTCAAGAAGACTTGGCCTCAGACACTTACTAGTTGTGTGACCCTGGGAAAGTCACTAACCCATGTTAGCCTCAGTTCCTTATCCGTAAAATGAGCTGGAGAAGAAATCCAGTTTCCCTCAGAGACTCCTGTTGAGAATTAGGAAGATCAAATGATCTTTTGATCAGGAGTATGCTGGAGCTGACTCAAAGCAGTTCATTTTATACCTCAGATATCAGGAAATCAGACAAATCAGTAAATATTCATTTGCTGACAGTCTAAACCACTGGTGTCAAACTCAAACATAAAAGGAACCTTTTTTTTCTTAGAAAGCCAAAATTAATATCTATGTTGTATTGTATCTTTATTTGTTTTGTTAAACATTTGTCAATTACCTTTTAGTCTAGACTGGGACCCACTCAGCCTGCAAATTTGACACAGCTGGTCTACATTCAAGAAAGTGTTTGGAAAATTGTTAATAATACAGATTAAACTTTAAAAGTATGCTGAGTTCCCCCCACTGACACTAGAAGTTGGTTGTTAAGTTTTTAACAGCATCTCCTCCCCCATCCTGAACTCTCTTCTAAATGTCTTTAAAAACCCAGAGGGCCTTACACAGTTCCATCTTCAAAGTAGGCTTTTAACAAATAAATGTTGATTTATTGATTAATTCTATTCCCACAAAACCTGGGTTTCTCACTATCAGTTTTAACATTACCCTTAACTATAGTGATGATAGTAATTTTCCACCACTTTGGGAATGAAGAACTTGGTAACAGCATGTGGTATTTGCAGTCTATAGAGATTGGGGGTATCAGGTGCCTCATGATTCTTCTTTCTAAATATAATTAAGAAATTTAATTTTGGAAAATAGAATAGTATCTGCTCTTGAATAACCAAAATGATCCCCCCATTTACTGGCAGATAATAGATAGATAGATAGATAGATAGATAGATAGATAGATAGATAGTAGATAGTAGACAGAAGACAGACAGATACAGACAAATGGGACATTAATTAAGCACTTACTATGAAGCAAGTGCCATGTTAATCTCTAGGGATAAAAATACATGCAATTAAGGCCAATTCTACCTTCATTTTGCCTCTTTGTAGTTTCTACCCATTACTCCTATTTCTATCTCTTGGGGCCAATCAGAAAAAGTCTAATATCTTTTCCATATGACATTCTTTAAAGTACTTGAAAAAAACTATTATGACAACACTAAAAGTCATTAAGAATTTATTACATTCCTACTACCGTAGGCTCCAGATACTGTGCTATGTTCTAGGATACAAAAACAAAAATGAAACATCCCTTGCCCACAGGGAGCTTACATTCTGAAAGAGGCATGTAGCACCTATACAAATAAGTAAATAGAAAAATATATACACTTTAATTTTTGGGTGATAAGAATTAACTGAGAAATTGAGTGCCTATTGAGCCAGAGAAGTGAAGGGAATAAATATTTACCTAGTGTCTATTATGTAGTAGGCACTGCATTAAGCATTTTCTCCTTTGATACTCAGAACAACTCTATGATGTAAGTGGTGTGATAATCTCTATTTGACAGAGGAGGAAATTGAGTCAGACAGAGGTTAAGTGACTTGTCCAGGGGCACACAGGTAATAAGTGTGTTAGGTTGTATTTTACCTCATGTCTTCCTTGACTCCAGGTCCAGTACACAAAGTAGCACTTGCATTGATTGTTTTGGGAAGCTAGGGATTGCAAGCAGCAGAGCAGAAAAAGGAGCACTTTCAGGCATGGGAAATCATCTATGTAAAGACACAGAGACAAGTTTGTTCATGAGGAACATCTAATAGTGCATTTTTGCTAGAGTTTAGAGAGTTTCAGGGGGCATGAAGTATGCATGATTGGCCTGGAAATACAAATGGGAGGCAGTCTTAAATTCCAAAGAGGAATCCTAGAAACAAGAGGGGAGAAGAGTGGAAAGAGAACTGGGTCTAGAGTAGGGAAGACCTGCGTTCAAATCTAACCCCAGATGCTTACTAGTTGTGTGGCCCAAGGCAAGTTACTCAACTTCTATTTGCCTCAGTTTCCTGATCTGTAAAGGGGGATCATAATAGCATATACCTACAAGAATTGTGAGGATCAAATGAGAAATAATAATCAAAAAGATCTAAGCAGTGCCTGGCATAGAGTAAGTCCTATATAAATGTTAGTGATTACTATTGTTCTTGCTATGATTATTAAAGTGATGTATATGAACATTGAAAATGTAGGAATGAAACAGGATATGTAGATCTTTGCTTGCCAGACAGTCATATTTGATCCTAGATGCATTAGGGAGTCACTAGAGTTTACTTACTGGAGGGAGGGAATGACTGGGTTAGACCTATGCCTTAGGAAATAATTTTGTTGGCTGTGTGGAGAATGATTTGGATAGGGAATTAGGGAATCTGATCAAGAGGCTATTGTGATAGTTTAGGCACACTGAACAGGAGTCTGAACTAGAATAGTGGCTGTGAGAGTAGACAAAAGGGGAGTATGTATGTGAAGAGAAGATAGAAATAAGATTTGGCACTGACAAGATATGATGGGGAGAGGGCCATAAGCAAGAATGAAAAGTCAAGGATGACAGTGAGGTTACAAATCTGAATAACTGAGAAAATGCCAGCAGAAAGAGCCAGGCTAAGAGAGATCTGTAACCCACCAGGAAGTATTCTTACACTTGAAGAATTTCCTAGGACTGAAATGTCTTTTCCCAAGAGGTATTGAATTCTTTACCTCTGGACTGTCTTCAGGTAAAGACTGCTGGCTGCCAACTGAGTTTGTTGTAAAGGGTATTCTTGTTTGGGGAATAGGATATGTTAGATGATCTCTAAAGTCTTTTCTAACTCTCAGATTATGTGATTCAGTAACAAAATCTCACAGCACTGGAAAAAAAAAGATGTATTGAAATGTTTCATACAAATATGAAAATAGAACATTGAGGATTCTTCAATCAATGGACAAACATTTATTAAATAACTATCACTTTTTGTGAAGTGAGGTGCTGGAGATACAGAGACAAAAGTGGAATGGTCCCCAACCTCAAGGAGCTTACACTTGGGGCAGGGGGGAGGGCTAGGGGCAGTGTAACGAGATGTAAATATGAAGGTGAATACTAAATAGACACAAAATAGATAAAAGGTTAAAAAATAGATAGGGAAGTTAGGATGAAGTATGGGTTTAGAAGGAAATATATTAAGTTCTACTCTGGACATATTCCCCTTCACCCTTCTCTTCTCCATGCTAAACATCTCCAGTGCCTTCAATCAATCCTCATATGTGATAGACTTCCGGCCCGTAACCATTTTGGTTGTCTGATGTGACCTTTTCACAGAAGATGCATGTTCTCTTTCCTTTCAAAAACATATGGGGTTATAGCTCAGAAGCACATAATTTTCCTGCAATTTATATTAAAATGTATTTAAGTATGTGTGTATGTGTGCAAGCCATACTTTTCCAACACCATAGCTTTCACTAAGTACCACCAGTAGTGAAGGAACCTTGGAATTAATGAATGATCCTTGTAAGTTCCTTTATATTCTGTGGCTAATCTGGTCTCATACATTCCCCTTTAAGGTTATAACATCCAAAGCACAGGACTAAAAAGTACTAGAAACCTCACAGGCTTCAAAATCATTAGCTCCTGCCCCATCCAACCTGTAAACATTTCTTCTGCCACTTCCCATCAAATTCTCATTTTATTTGTATTTCTTTTTAAAGTCAAGGTTTTTAGATTCATGAAAAATGTGTTATTTCTGGATTGCACCCCCTTCTTTTTTTTCCTTTTGCTGGCTCATGCTGTGTAAGTGGGATAATCCATTATCCAAAGCGCTGGCACTTGGATGCCATAAAGTAGTGATGATTTTGCCTTATTGCATTTAGTGGAGCACCAGCGTTATAGCTGCACACTTCCTCAGGGAACTGGAGGGGGTTTAAAAAAGAGAGAGAAAGAAAATAAAGACAGAAAGAAATAATCATCAGAGAACATCCTCAGGGAATACAGACAAGTGAAAGCCAAGGAAAGTAACAGCTTACAGTGTCTTGAAAATTGTTCGAACCCCTTATAGGGGAAATATGTGTTTGATAGAATTTAAATAATTTAAGTCTTTGAAAACAGGTCTTATTCCTTTTCTACTTTTAGGGAAATATGACCATAAAGCTCTTTCTTTCTCTCTATGTCTTCCCATATTAGTTACTTATCTGATATTTCCTTGAACTTTTTCTCCTATATCAGGAATGTTAATGAATGCTACTTGCCTGTAATTTATAAGCCTTTAATTTCCTGTGATTTATGTTAAATGTATGTAGTATGTCTGCGTCTATGAAATATTTTGTGTGCTCCATCTCTTTCTAGTGTTTGATATGATACTGCAGAATCATATTATAAATATACTTATGTCTGAAGAATATTCCATAGTTTTAAACTCTGCTTTTACTTTGTAAAGGATGCAGACTTGAAAAGAAGTTAAGTATGGATGGTTTGAGCATTTTTTTGAGATTTTCTTAGAGTCTAATAAAAAAAAGGATACCATCTTATCTTTTAAATAAATGGGATTACCTCATGGGAGAATCATTGAAATAGCTAGAAGTAATAAGCAAGCTATGATGAATTACTTAAAAATTTTCACATAAGTATAATATGATTACATATAAAGATAATGCTAAGAATCTACAAGCAGCAGAGTAGGCCATGGGTTCAAAATCTTTTCCCAGTAATTTGTAGTAATTCTTTGATTTTTGGTCACTCAGCCAGGGTCAAATCCAAGAATAATAAAAATGATAAAAAAGAATAAGGATGGTATTTATGTAATGTTTTGAGGTTTTCAAAGCACTTAAATATATCTTATTTTATCCTTATGGCAACCTGGTGAGGTAGGTGCCATTATTGTAGCCATTTTCTAGATGAGAAAAATAATGCAAAGGTTAAGTGACTTTTCCAGGGTCACATGACTACACAGTGTCTGAGTTTGGATTTAAAATCAGGTCTTCCTGACTCCAGGTGTAGCACTCTGTCCCAGTATTCTGTGCCACCAAAATGCCTTGAACATACTTGGGGATGTTACAGAGTTTATTCATGATTCAGTTACAAGTGGAAGTAGGTTACCTTTAAGGCTCTTTTCAACTCTAGGATTCTATAAATCTTTGAACCTATTACATGGTAGAGACACACTCATGTACTGGAAATATTATATGTAGGGATCAGAAAACTGAAAAGGCTTACTTTTCTTCCTCATGATACTAATGCCTTGTATCTGGCTAGCCTTTTACAATTCTCAATAAGCTTGCACATAACCTATAAGAAGAGAGAGAGAATATTTAATAGGACCATTTTACAAATGAGTAAACTGAGTCTCAGAGAACATAAGTGATATGTCTAAAGTCACAGAATTATTAGTTGTGGAGTTAGGACTCAAACCTGATAATGGATTGAGGTTCAGCATTGGACTTCAAAGAGATTGATTTATTTCCTATGATATGCAAGAGAGACTGAGTCCTCATGTATAAATGGAAATACAACTATATAAATTTTTCTGTTATTCTAATAAACACTAAAGAGAAGAGAAGACTCTGCATAAAGGACATGACTAGAATGCACTATGGTATAATTGAAAGACACTTGAATTTAGTATCAGAACTGGGGTAGAATTCAGGTTCTGTTACTCATTAGCTTTGTGAACTTATATATCTTATTCTCACCTCTTTACACCTAAATTTCCTCATCTATAAAGTGGGAATAATAACTCCTTTACCTGTTTCATAGAATTGGCATAAAGATCAAATGATATATTTCGAAAGTTATATACACAGTAAATTTGAACACCTGAAAAAAGTGGAGAGTGGGAGATCTTCTCTTAACCAAATACTATGGACCAAGAAAAATTGGAAGAAGCATGTTTAGGAGCAACTCACTCTTCTATTAATTCTGCAATTATGATTAATGTAGTCAATAAACACATGATGTGTAATGCTTAGATGGCATTATGCTAGACCCTAAGCATGTAAAGATGAATGATAAATGATATGGTCAAAGAGTTGACATTCAGCTGGATAAGAGAAAGGGATGCAATATATAAAAAGTACAATATAAAAATCAAGTTAATGGGGCAAAGGAGAGATGCAAATGGAAGAAAAGTGTTCTAGAAAAATATGAGGAGAGACAAATTATTTCCACTTAGGAAATGTGCAATCAGGGAGGGATTCATGAAGAAAGTGGTATGAGAGATAACCTGTGCTAATACATAGAGGCAAGAGATAGAAAATCTAATTCTGGGAAGAGTTAGCAGTCTAATTTTGCTGGAGCATAGGGTATGTGAATGTGCATGAATGTGAATGAATGTGTGCACATCGTGTGTGTGTGTGTGTGTGTGTGTGTGTGTGTATGATTGTGATGGAGAGGGAATTGTAACATAAAATAAAGCTGGAGTCTGAATCTGGAGAGTTATACATACAAAATTAAGGAACTTTTATCTTATCCAATTGTTTCTGTAAGAAATAACAGAATTCTTTTGTTCACAGTTTGGAAAGAATTCATTTTTAATTTTTTACTTCAGTCATGGCTACATGTGGAGAATTAGCACCATAATCTTTTAATATAAATGGCATATTACTGTTACAAAGATTCAATTAATAAAGAAAACCAAAGCAATATTAGAAATATAGGAATTACAATCCTGGGTCAGAATCACAGACCATCAAGTCTAGGATTCTATTGCCAAGAGAAGTTCTCCAGGACATGTTGCAGGAAAGTCTAATTTTATGTCTTTAATGCAAAATACTTTTAGAACTGGCATTACCTTGTTTATCTGAATATAAGATATCTCTGAATGCAGACTGTGTCTCTAAAATGAGATGTCTTTGAAGGAAAACAACACATTCACACATACATACAGAGAAGGAATATATGTAGCACTTAAACTAGGTTTTGGAGGGTTGGGTAGGAAATATGAATAAAAAGTCTACATTTGGACTAGAGAGTATTATTAAAATGTCTCAAAAACATACAAGGAAATGGAAAATGTCTGAGTGCAATGAACTATAGACTCAAAAGCTGATGGAAACATGCCATTCACATGTCTATGAAATAGCAAAACACACTTTAATATAGGAGAGGTTGCTATTTTATAAATGTTTGTGGTTGCATTCCTAATATATTCATTTGATATTTGCAAGTGAGCCAATCATTCCAAGAGGCCATCATGAATATAGGAGAGCACTATGACAAAGAATTATATGTATCACCTGAAAGCATCACTGGCCAGGATCACTGTGCCATGCAAAGAAGGTTAAAGAGTAGTAATTAGTACTGGCCATTTGCATTGCTCCTAGGCAGCAAAACCCAGGGACTACTTCTGCTGTAAGTCATATTTTAGCCAATGTAAATTGCTTATTAAAATGGATCATAGCTTCATGTTTCTCAAGTTTGGAGTATTTGATAACTCTGGTCGAAAAATACTAACCTAAAGCAATTTTTAGATTGTGAATATGGTAGCATGTGAGGGAGGAGAGTAGTGCTTAGCCCATATCTTCTCAACCAAGATTATGTTTTGTTGTTGTTTTGGTTGTTTTCAAGTTAATGCATTCTTTCTGATTGAATTAAGGTTTAGGTGAGTTTCTGAGCTTAATTAGAGTGGCTAAAAGAACAGAGATTGTTATTAAAATTAGTATAATGCTTTACACACTGAAATATTTGTTGAATAAATAAGTAAACTGGAGTTTTCTTTTTTATGGTATTTTACTTTTTCCAATTACATATAAAGACAATTTTGACATTCAATTTTAATAAGATTTTGAGTTACAACTTTTTCTCCTTCCTCTTCTTGCTAAGACAGCAAATAATTTGATGTTATATATGTGCAATCATGTAAAACATATTTCCATATTAGTCATGTGAAAAAAGAAATAGAACAAAAAAACCTATGAAAAAATTAAGTGAAAATATTATGCTTTGATCTGCATTCAGAATCTATAGTTTTTTCTCTGGATGTGGGTAGCATTTTCTATCAGGAGTCTTTTGGGATTGGTTTAGATCATTGTATTGCTGAGGAGAGCAAAGTCAATCAATTGATCATCACACAATATTGCTGTTACTGTGTTCAATATTCTTCTGGTTCTGCTCACTTCACTCAGGATCAGTTCATGTTTTTCCAGGTTTGTTTGAAATCCGCTGACTCATCATTTCTTATATCACAATAGCATTCCACTACATTCATATGCCACAACTTATTCAACCATTCCCCAATTGATTGACTTTCCCTCAATATCTAGTTCTTTGCTATCACAAAAAGAGCCATTATAAATATTTTTTGCACATGCAGGTCCTTTTCTCTTTTTTTTTGTTATTTCTTTGGGAAACAGACCTAGTAATGGTATTTCTGTATCAAAGGATATGCAGTTTGATTGCCCTTTGATTGCCCTCAGAGATTTTGTTATTTTTGTGAGTAAAATATATAGGTCTTCATAAACAATGGCACTGTTGCTAACCCACCAATATCTATTCTGAGGTTGGTGGGTTTTTTATCCCCCAGTAGCAGTGGATTTCCCTAAGACATCTATGCTCTCTTGTCCAGTATCCCCTCTATATGACACAACATGTTTACGATATAGCAGGGAAGAATTAGAAATACACCAAAATTTTGTTCTCACCTAACCTGTGTTCAAAACCACAACTGTGGAGCTATTACCTATCCTAGCTCTTGTACTTGAGTTAGATCAAATGAATTAGGTAACTTTAATTACATTGATGGGAAAGAAAGTTTCAAATTAAATACACAAGAGAAAAAAAGCACGCATTTAAGTCCTTCATTATAACCAATTATATTTTTTTGCTTTTGTACAAGTGGTTGACCCCTGATTTGGAACAACTTCACATGGTCATTTGCCTGCTTATAGAACATTGCACCTATCCATCCCACTACAAATGTGTCATAAGGTAGAGAATTGCAGAAAAAAGTATCTGTAGATGGCAGAGCTATAATTAACATGGGCAAATGATGCTTTGCCCTAGAGTGTCAACACTCAAGGAGATATCCTTCCTCATCAAGAAGCTGTTCATTTTTCCTGCACAGCTGTAACCCTTCTGAATTCCTTCATCATAAAGCACTCCTTCCCCCTCTCCCTGAAACTGCTATTGTATCCAACCCTTATAGGATGAAGGATAGACTATCTTCTTCCCTGGGGTGGAATTGTATTCTACACCATTACCCATATTCCCAATATTTTGGCAGCTAGATAGCTTAGTGGATGGCTAGATGAAGTCAGGAAGATCTGGGTTCCAATTTGACCTCAGATGCTTACTAGCTGTGTGACCCTGGCCAAAATGCTCAATCTCTGTTTGCCTTAATATACTAGAGAAAGGAATGGCAAATTACTATAGTATCCTTATCAAAAAATACCCCAGAGACAGTATGGCCCACAAGGTCACAAAGCATTGGAACTAACTGAAAACAACAAAAATAAAAATATTCCTAGTTACAAATCTTATAAAAGTAAGCTACAAAAGCTATAAAAGGATTGAGAAGCCATCCTTTTGCTTTTTGGAGGGCAATTGGGGTTAAGTGACTTGCCCAAGGTCACAAGGCTAGTTTTTGTGTGTGTGTGTGTGTGTGTGTGTGTGTGTGTGTGTGCATTAAGTGTCTGAGGCCAGATTTGAACTCAGGTCCTCCTGACTCCAGGACCAGTGCTCTATTCACTGCACCACCTAGCTACCCCCTTGGTATTCTTTTGACGGAATATAATTTAAGAAGGCTGAGGCAGGATATAGGTTAGTTACATGTACCCCTGCAGGAGGCCACCTCCTTTTATTCCTCTGACTGCTTTATGTTTTTCTTAAGTCACAAACATCTTTGGACCCCCACAGTGATTACTACTATACCTCTATTCCTATGTTCTAGCCACAGTTCTGAGTATGTCTACTGTGATGATCTGTGTCGGAAAGTGATTTAGAAATTGTTGAGGAGAGGAATTCTTTTGCAGGTTAATCACTGAGGTTCTTGTATTAAAAAAGAAATGGAGAAGAGGAAATTTTACACTAAAAATTACAGTAGAAAGTAACCACAACAAAATATTCCATTTCTTTCTCTCCAACGAATGCACCTGTATTCCAAATAAGCTGGAGAGTATAATCACTTCTAAGTTGCTTGTGTCAGGGGTGATATGGAGAAGAAGGCAGGAACCCCGCTTTTCAGGACCTTAAATAATTGCCTCGAAGCACATTATTTAAGCTCCAATGTTCTGGTTTGTAGATGATACTAAATTGGGAGGAAAGGTCATCCATGAAAAACAACAGTCAGGTAGGGAAGGAATTAGATCACTTAAGTACCTGAGCTAATAGATAGCAAATTCAATGCAGATAAATGCAGAATAATGAGTCTTGAAGAATGTAATAAAAGGACATAATATCTGCTTAATGGGGAGGTACTACACGATATTGACCTGGAGAGAGATATAAGTTATTTTAATAAAAAAAATCCTATATTAAAGACTATTTGGCTCCATTATTATTAGAGAAACAAAGTATGTTTCGTTAGACCTTACCTGAAGCACTGCATTCAATCTAATCACTATATACTCCAGGAAGCATATTTAGAATGAGTCTTAAAGGGACAATTTGTAGAACAAGCTAAATGAAAGCACATTTCATAGACATAAGTTTGGAAGCAATTACAGGGAAAACTGACCATGTTCTCATTGGGAAGTCAGAGGTGTTAGAGAGGGCTAGAACAAAGGGTTTTCAGAGCTTAGATGGAGAGAATATCACATTACTAGGACAGAGGTGAGCTGCTCATTAGGTCCACCTCTTGTTCTTCAGCTTTCTCCTTTTATCAATGGGATGACAATTTCATTTCCATTAGTTCCTGCAGCAATTAGCAAGGATAGTGGAAGGATTATGCAACAGAACAGCTTTTCAGAAGCTCAGGCTTGTTCTTTGGCCCATTTACATTACTGAAGCAGCAACTTTCATTCATTAGAATCCTTCTAGTCAGACAGATTTTGTTCAACCTGTCTCAGATCAGGTCCTAAGGTACAAGGTCTATTTCTTTTTTTTTTCTTTTTTGTTGGAGAGGAGAAGGTAGGGCAATTGGGGTTAAGTGACTTGCCCAAGGTCACATGGCTAGTTTTTTGTGTTAAGTGTCTGAGGTCAAATTTGAACTCAGGTCCTCCTGACTCCAGGGCCAGTGCTCTATTCACTGTGCCACCTAGCTGCCACTACAAGGTCTATTTCTTTTAAGGTATAGACACCTTTTTCAATCCTTTCCCTGTCATTCTCTGTGGATTCCATGGAAATAATATTTAAAAAGCCAAGAGAGCAGCAAGCAGCCTAGCAAGTATCAATCAGAAAGGGATGCAGGGATGGGGTGGGGTGGAGGCTATCTGGTTGTCCAGTGAGTAGTTTTTCTTTATCTTTTTCCCAACATATCTTTCTGGAACATGAATATGACTTATGACATGACCAGAGAGGAATGAGTGAAGCGAAGTAGGCTTTCCTGAAATAATTGTCCAAGAGAGGTGTTTTGGGAGCCAAAGAGGCCTGAGCCAGGACTTCAGATAAGGTCAGATAAGTCAGTGCTGGAGGTCTTTTGATATGGGTTACACTTATAAGGATGGTATTTGAGTTCTGAGGCCAACAGGCTCTGCCCCAAGACATATCTGATTCTTCACTCAGGTATCTTTAGGTGGCCAGCTCTACACATGATGTCTTTTGAGGATTGCGCTTCAGCTCTCAATTGTTTCCATTTATGACTGCGGCTGCATTAGCAGGTACCTGAGGCCTAGATCAAAGGTCTTACCCTAAGACTTTAGTCTCCTAGATAAGAAATCCTTACCAAATTATCTATTGGATGCTACTTCCAGGATACAACAGACTAAGGTAATGATAAGAAAACTTGAGTCCCCTTCCTTTGTCTCTTGCTCTATAAAAACCTTGTCCTGAGGATCAATAAATGGAGTTCATGGTTCTTCCTTGAACTACCCACATGGCCTGGTCATTTCTTATTCATGTCTCTGGATCATGTTAAGTTCTGGACACTGAGCAGCCCACGGCAGAGGTGGTCACTAACTTAGACTGCATGATTGAGGGCAGAAATTTCTCCAGGACATGGTAAATAATGTTTTCCCAGGTGAGGGTGTGATGGTGGTTGGGGGTGGGGTGGGATTGCTGAGATTGTGGAGAAAATGGCCAGAGAATAAAGTGTAAAATGGTTTATTATTACTTTTGTTATTCATTATTTTATACATAAGAAAACTAAGTCCCCAAGGGGTGATGTGACTTTCAAAATTACAAAGAAACAATATCAGTGCTGATGCCCGGGGCCAAGTCTCACTCATTCCAGTTCATAGTCCTTGGTGATATAGAGGGAATGGGGTGGGGTCACATTAATCTGTGGGTTTATAGGAGCCTCTGATTTAAAGCTATAAAGGACCCTAGACATCATATAGTCCAATTTTTGCATTTTCTAGGTCAGGAAACTGAGGCCCAGGGATGAAAAGTGGTCATATCAGTCTAAGATCAAATAGTAAGCAACATAGCTAGGAGTCAAAGCCTTGTGTTATTTTTATTTCTAAAAGAATATAGAGTCAAGTTTGTAAAGGGGAGTATGATAAAATACTGAATTTTTTTTACTTTTCAATTTTCAAGGCAGTTTAGGTTTTAAACCTGAGATGTTTTGTGAGTAACTGCTTAAGTGTGATTCCTAACTGGAGACAAAGATAACTCAATGCTGAGTGTGTGCATGGACTATGAAGTTGATGGGAGGGCTTTGAAAAAGAGAGCCATTCTTGTTCATTGCTTTGAAGGACATGCATAATTCCAGACTCCCCCTTTGAGGAGATACTCAGGGACAGAGAGAAAGGACTCTGGGAAGTGTCAGACATGTAGAGGAGTCACTGCCTTATCAGATCTCTCTTTTGGCTGAGGTAATATAGCTCACTTTCATTTGAGAGAGTTCATTCACCTGGTGTATTTTCTGGTGTCTTCTAATTCATATAACTTATTAAATTTCAGTATTTGCTGAATAAATAATTGGTTTTATTCTCCATCACTTGGTTAACTGGGTTTGCTAGCTATTCGTTATTTCATTATTCATTTTTTTTGGAATATGCCTATTTGTAATGTTAATGAGATATAAGATCTTCCCTGCCCATTAATAAGCCTCACATGGAGCCCATTAAGGGAAGCTTTCTTAAGGAAGGCTTGCTTATAGGAAGGCTTTCACACCTTTTGCTAATTTCTAATTGGACAGAGTCACAAGGGTTGTGATGCATTCTGGCTCTGAGAAGTATATATATGCTCTGAGTTGGTATTTTGCTTTGGGGGCCCTCTTATGAGCAGGATCTTGGGATTCCCTGGTCAAGTGGACATATGTTCAGAGCTCCCTGACTGCTCAGATGTAAAGGCTCTCTCAATCCAAAGACATGTGTAAACTGTATAATTGATTCAGGTAGTCAGAGCTCTATCTGTTGGTCTTTATTTCTCTGCTTGTATTTTCTTTATTTATATTTTCTCTGAAGTTCAGGGCGCTAACTTTTCCCCTTAACTAGTGAATATAATTTAAAAAGGCTGTTGACTCCTTAAACAGCTATCTTTCTAGCAGCCAACTTGGGTATTCCAGTATAGTTGCTACTACACTATTTTATTAACATTATGCTTTAATAAATAACTCGCCATTTCTAATAAAATTAAATCTCTATTTACAACATCTCCAAATATTCCATTTCCCCCATTTTGCAGGCATTTAGTGTAAAACAGTGAATGAAATATTGACCCTGAGCTACCAAGTAATTATTCTTCAACATTAAAAAGTAAAGAATTGTTCTCACATGACCAAAGGTATTCACAGTGACCAACAAACCTTTTTCTAGACTCTAGTTTCTATAAAATTGGTTTAAGTTCCTAAGTTAAGTTCCTAAGTTAAGTTCCTAAAAAGTACTGAAAACTGTAAGAGACTTGCAGATCATTTTTAGTCTTTCTGCTGACTTGCTTTGAAGGTGATCTATTATTTCTCCCATTTTGTTATGAGTTGCCACTTGGCTTTCACTCTGATTTAGGGGTAAGAAGAAAGGATTTCTCCGAAGGTGAGGCTATGATTATCTACTGGTGGGCCAAAAGAAAGTAAAGTTTTTCCCCCGGTACCCGAAGGACTGCAGATTACCCTCTGAGGTGTGATCTATCAGCTCTCCCTATTCTCCAGAACTCAGTGTTAAGGTCATGAAAAATGGTTCATTTTGTTGGCTGCAACATGTCTGTTGTACTATACTACTGGCTTATTAATCAGAGGACCAGGGCAGTGTAAGGGAGGGGAAACCCTCAAGTCATTTTACAATCTCTGAGAGTGAAGATCTCTCAATGAAAATCACACAAGCATTTGCAAATTAATTTTGACTGATGCCCCTAATCCTTGCTGCTTCAAAGCTAAGGTTGTGGGTTTAAGTCTTACTATGGATCAGGAAGATGTAACCTTGTATATAATTTAACATTTGGAGAAAAGGAATCAAGTCTGTGAGTTGCTGTTTGTCTTACGTTTTTGGAGAGGACCAATGATGTATGGACAAGTGTGTGAATTGGGTTTAAATGAGGCAGAGTTGCACTAAGTTGTCAGCCTCACTCTCTCTTCCAGACTCAGCAAAGTCCAGTGGCAAGATAAAAGTCAGGAAGACTGGCAATGGCCTGGGATGCAGTAGATGACCTTGTTGTCTTCAATGTCTTACCAAGCCCTAAGAATTCCGCAGCTTAAGTCACCTTTATGGACATAAGAAAAAAAAATGCTCTAATCTGCCCATTCTACCAAAGGAAGCCTTCACATGATAGACAACCCCACTTCCATAACTCATTGACTGGGTTTGAGCCCCACTAGTTACCTTTAACCTGGTTTAGTTATGCCAAAATGGTTTACCATGGTGTAGCCAATGTGCAGGCTATATCTTGGATCCACAGGGGAGAAGTGAGAACCAGGTAGACAACAAAGTTGGATGAGCAGTCGTGAAAAGGGCTCATCAAGCCCTCACACCAGAGGTCCCAGTCATCCTTGAATGTACCATACAACTCCTGAGTATAAGTTTTTAAAACATCTTCCTTACTCCTTAAGAGATAGCAAGTAGGAAATTAGTGACTTTATTGCATTTGAACTCCAAAACAAGTTGTTTCTCTATACCAGCAATATTTACAGAGGTGAAGATAGGTATTATGCTAATCCAGTCTCTCTCTCCAATCTGGGAGTCCCTTCTCCTGCTCTCCTCCAAGCAGAAAACAAAGGTTTCATTAAGAGAGGTGGACAAGATTTCAGATATATTGATCAAGGCTTCTCTGCCAGGAGACATTTTAATGTTTCTTGTGAACATATATAACCTACCTGGGCAGCATACAGTCTAGATATACTTTGTCTCTCTCTTTTTTTTAAGCAATTGGGGCTAAGTAACTGGCTCAAGGTTACACGGCTAGTCATTATTTATGTGTGGGTGCTCGTTTTCTGAGGCCGGATTCAATCTCGGGTCATCCTGACTCCGAGGCCGGTGCTCTCACTGCGCCACCTAGCTGCCCCGTAAACTTTGTCTCTTAAGGCACAAAAACCAATTCAGAAAGAAATCACCAGTAGTACTACATTCATATATGGAAAGCAAGAATATCTAAATTATTTTTGGCTAAATTTAATCACATTTTAAAAGTCCATAAGTTGGTATAGTATCTCAGATAAACTGAGGTAAACAGAAGTACATTCTCTTTCTTTTTTTTTTTTTTGCTTTTTGGAGGGCAATTGGGGTTAAGTAACTTGCCCAAGGTCACACGGCTAGGCTTTTTTGTTTGTTTGTTTGTGTGTCAAGTGTCGGAGGCCGAATCTGAACTCAGGTCCTTCTGACTCCTGGGCCAGCTCTCTACTCACTGCGCCACCTAGCGGCCCCTAAGAAGTACATTCTCAAATGACTACGCCAACATTTCAGATGCACAGAACCTATAGTCAACTGGATATTTTGAAGAGAGAAAGGAGCATTTATTAGTGTTGATATAATGAAAATGGTTAGTTGCTCTTGAGTTTTTACACACAGGCAAGGTGGGAAATAAAAGTGATGCATTTAAGGCTGAGAGAAAGAGGAAGAGAGAGAAATTGAGAGAGAGAGAGAGAGAGAGAGAGAGAGAGAGAGAGAGAGAGAGAGAGAGACTACAAGTATAAAAAAGGATAAATGAAGCTATGAGACAACTGTACTTGGGGCAGCTGGATGGTAAAGTGGAGCAAGTCATTTAATCCCAATTGCTTCACAAAAGAAAAGAATAAATGCACTTAAATTGTTATATTATAAAAGAATATAGCAACAGAAACAAAATAATTACAAAAGATCATTCAAAACCAAGAATCCTTGGATTTTTTAGTTAAACTATAAGTGCCCCAAGCTATTTTAACAATGACAATAAATTTTAACAAATTTATAATTCTTTATTTGAGGTTTCCTTCAATACACATTTTATGAAAAAGATGTCAATATTCTATCAACCATGAGTAGTGTCATTTCTATAAATTTTTTGACCATTTCTGCTAAGATAACATCGATGAGATCAATCTTATTTCTGAACATTACATCATAAAATTTGTCAGCTGATTCAAATACTACATGCATAAACATAGTTGTAATAAAATGAGCAGTACAACAATTTCTGTAATCATATCAGATTCAGCCTATGTTGAGCTTCCAAAACCTTATTTATAGTGGGCTAAGCATTTTTCTCTCCTCTATAACACAGTGCCCAAGTCACATGGTATGCACTTTGTAAAGACAATGACTGACTTTGTGTATCTGCATTTTGGGTGAGGAGATGTCCAAGATATGCTCATCACCTTGGACATCTCCTAGACTGTGGCTATATTTATAAGACAGGAATGTGTCTGTAATCATTCTGTAATTCAGATGCTACCTATTGGTCTTTGTTCTGCTCTTTGGGGACAAGGAGAAGAGGTAATATCTCTTCCATAGGAGAAACATTAAAGTACTTGGAGTCACTTCTAACCTGTCTCCTCTAAGAGCACTGGACTGGTTGGTGGTAGCCAAGGGATCTGGATTTAGTTTTGGCTCTGATTCTAACTACATAACCGTGGGCAAGAAACTACCTCTCTGAACCTATTTTCTCATCAATAAAATCAGTGTGAAGGTGTTTGTGCTACTGAACTTATGCTTATGAAGAAAATGTCTTATAGATTTTAAAATTCCATAGAAAAATAAATAAAAAAAGTTTTCTTCATAAACTTGAATATTCCTGAATGAATTATGGTCCAAGGTTTTAAGTACCCTAATACAGTGCAATGGAAAGAATGTTGAACTTGGAGTCAGAGCACTTGGGTTAAAATTTTGCCTCTGATGCTTACTATAGTATGATTTTGGACAAGTGGGTTAACCTTCCAGGGTCTCAGTTTCCTTATCTTCAAAATGGGGGGGTTGAATTTGAAGGTTTCTGAAGTCTTGATTCTATGATAGGATCCTAGGCCATTCAGTCTTTCTAGTTTTAGCTTTGTCTACTGTAAAAAGAGGGATGAGGTATTTTAACTTGAAAATCACTCTCTTCTCTCCATTAATGATCCCATGATGTCTCACCATTACAGTCACCCCTTTTTAAAATCAGTCACCTGATAATGAATGTTCCTCCTCAAGTATGACACCCAGGAATAAACTCAATGAGGCTGGTATAGCCTCAACAGAACATAACAGGAATATTTCCTCTCATGTCCTGAAAACTATTTCTATGAATGCAGTATCAAATTATGTTAGCGTTTTTTAGCTCTGCCACATCATTCTGCTGCCTCATAATCAGCTTGCAGTTCCCCCAAATGCCTAAATGTCTTTCTTTTTTTTTTATCTTGGTTTTTAAATTTTTTTTTGGAGGGTAGTTGGGGTTGTGACTTGCCCAATGTCACATGGCTAGTTTTGTGTGTGTGTGTGTGTGTGTGTGTGTGTGTGTGTGTGAAATGTCTGAGGCAGGATTTTAAGCCAGGTTGTCCTGACTCTAGGGCCAGTGCACTATTGACTGCACCACCTACCCACCCCTGGGTGTCTTTCATATCATTTGTTTCTTAGTCACATATCCCCTGTCCTATACTAGAAAGTTTGTTTTGTTTTTTTTAAATTGACATATAGGACTTCTTTCCTTATTAAATTGCTTACTTTTAGTTTTATTTTCTCATTCTCGTCCATTATGACTGTTGAAGATGCCATTTCTGTCTTCAAATATATTAGCTATGCCTTTCTCTACATGTCATCTCCAGACTCAAAAACTCATATTATCTATAAGATCATCATGCTGATGTCAAAATATTAAAGCAAAGAATGTCCAGAGAAGAGTACTTTGGCACTCTGGTAGAGACCTTCCACTTTGAATATTAAGCCAGTAATCAATATTTGCTGTGTACTTTCAGTTAACATTTGTAAATCCACAGAACTATTATTTTCTAGTCCATATTCCTCATTATTATCAATATGGACATTGGGAAAGATTTTTTTTAACAAATATCATTTTAATATCACTGGCCTATATTTTGAATAAGAATATTGTGAATTTGGATGAGAAGTCAGGAGGCATCTAGTCCAAGCTTTGCCTAAATATCCCATCTGCAACATTCCAGTTGAAGTTATCAGCTTTCACTGGAAGATCTCCAGTGATAGGAAACACAGTATTCCTTGAGACAAACTATTCTATTTTTGGACAACTTGAAAGTATTTTCTATCTTTTTTTTTTTAATAAGCAATTGGGGTTAAGTAACTTGCTCAAGGTTACACGGCTAGTCATTATTTATGTGTGGGTGCTCATTTTCTGAGGCCGGATCTGATCTTGGGTCATCCCAACTCCAAGGCCGGCGCTCTTACTCACTGCGCCACCTAGCCGCCCCTTTAGGGCAATTTGGGTTAAGTAACTTGCCCAAGGTTACACGGCTAGGTTTTTGTTTGTGTGGATTAAGTGTCGGAGGCCGGCTCCGAACTCAGGTCCTTCTGACTCCAGGGCCAGCGTTCTATTCACTGCGCCACCTAGTCGCTCCTAGTATTTTCTATCTTGAGCCCAAATCTGCCACCTGTAAAAATCAATCCATCAGTCATAGTTCTTCCTTCTAATATTAAATACAATAAATTTAATCTCTCTTCTATATGAGAACAGAGGTCTATGCTAATTCTAGACATACACAAACACATAAATACATATAAGTTTACACACACATATATACATACATATATGAACATGTTCGGAAATATTCCACATATATTACCTCATTGGAAACTTTGCAACAACCCTATAGAATAAGACACAACAATGTTTTAAACTAACTCTGTCTCTTGGTCTTAAATATGGTTGCCAAATTAATCAGCATATATTGAGTACTTATAATTAGAAGAAACTGATAGAGAGAAGTGAAAAGACTTACTCAAGGTCAAAGTCACACAGAGGAACAACTCAAACCCACATTCTGGATTCCAGACCTAGAATATGATAATATACTGATTCGATTCAATTCAACAAGAATTATAATTAAATTTTAAATAACCCAGAGGGCAATTAATATACCCATTCTCCATATGCCATTTCCAGTATGATACACTTGCCTTCCACGTGAGAAATGATGTGACAGAATTTAGTAAGCACATACATTCCCAGAAAAGCAGATGGACTGACTAGGTGAGGAATTAGGAAAAATAACTATAACAATTCCTTCCTTCTTTCCTTCCCTCTCTCTTACTCTTCTCTCTTTCCTTCCTCCCTCCCTCCCTTCCTCCCGTCCTCCCTTCCTTCCTCCCTTCCTCCCTTCCTTCCTTCCTTCCTTCCTTCCTTCCTTCCTTCCTTCCTTCCTTCCTTCCTTCCTATTGTTTTTAGGTTCCTAGTTACATGGCAGATAGAGATATAGCTTGAAGTTAGAAAGACCTGGTTCTGGGCTGGAGTCAAGATGGTGGAGTAGAAACAGCACTTCCAAGGTGCTCTGCCCCACACCACTTCCAAACAATGTAAAAGGGGAATCTGAACAACTTCTGGAGCCTCAGCACCCACAGAACGACACAGAGAAGCTAACCTCCTGCTGGGGAGAGCCCAGCAGCCCTGCAGGGAGTGTCCAGAACAGTGCTCTGAGAGTGCTCAGCACAGTGCACTGGGAACTGACAGCGTAGCACCCTGGGAGCCGGGCCCAGGCCCGAGTGAACTGCGGTTTTAGCCCCAGGGCAGCTGGGCCAGCAGCCAGCTGGAGGGACCCCAGAACACCAGCAGGTGTGGCCATTCCAGAATTATCAGCACAGATATGCCTAGGACAAAGTAAGAGGTTAGTGCCCTATGGACCTTGGGAACAGTATTTGGGGAATGTGTCGGTTTCCTCCCCTGGGGGCGAAAAGCTGCTGAGCAAACGCGGCACAGAGGAGATTTTGCAGTGTCAGTGGCAGCTCCAGCTCCTGGTCTGTGAATTGTAGAGAGATACAGCAATCAGTCTGGGGGTTAATCGCTCTTGCTTTAACCTGCTTGGATCTGGATTATGGTCTGGGGTGGAGGTTTGGGGTGGGTATCCAGCTTGCCATAGCATGTGGAGGCTTTGCGGAGGCCCCCCAACCTCTGGAAGTTGTGAAGACCCCAAGTTTGGGACAGAAGCTCTCCTTTCTGGTGGCAGAGTCCTACTGTGGCAACAAGCCCCAAAATCAAGTAATTAAGTGGCAATATGCCTAGGCAAAGGAAACAAAATAAACAGAAAAATGCAACTTTAGACTCCTATTTTGGGGGCAAAGAGGATCAAAGCATGGAACAGGAGGAGGACTGTGAGGTCAGAACTCTTGCACCAAAAGCCCCAAATGAAAATATAAGCTGGCTACAGGCAATAGAGGACCTTAAGAAGCAGATAAGAGAAGGGGGGAAAGACTGGGAAGAGAAATGAGAAAGATGTAAGAAAAGTGTGAAATGACAGTCAACAGACTGATTGAGGAAAATAACACCTTAAAAAACAGACTAACTCAAATGGCAAAAGAGGTTCAGAAAGGCAATGAGGAGAAGAATTAAAATTATTCAGCCTTAAAAAGCCAAATTTTTTAGATGGAAAAAGAATCTCAAAAGCTCACTGAGGTGAATCATTCCTTCAGAATTAGACTGGAGCAAATGGAAGCTTTATGAGAAATCAAGATGCTGTTAAACAGATCTAAACAAATGAAAGAATAGAAGGCAATGTGAAATATCTCATGGGAAAAACCACTGACCTGGAAAATAGATCCAGGAGAGATAATTTAAAAATTATTGGAGTACCTGAAAGTCATGATCAAAGAAAGAACCTAGAAATCATCCTTCAAGAAATCCTCAAGGAAAATTGCCCTTATGTTTTAGACCCAGAGGGGGAAATAGAGGTCAAAAGAATCCACTGATCACCTCCTGAAAAAGACCCCAGAAAGAAAACTCCCAGGAATATTATAGCCAGGTTCCAGAATCCCCAGATCAAGGAGAAAATACTACAAGCAGCCAGGAAGAAACAATTTCAGTATTGTGAAAACCCAATCAGAATAGCCCAGGACCTGGCAGCTTCTACACTGAGGGATTGAAGGGCATGGAATATGATATTCCAGAGGGCAAAAGAGCTGGAATTGAAGCCAAGGGTCAGCTACCCAGCAAAACTGAGTATCTTATTTCAGGGGAAAATATGGTCATTCGGTAGAATAGAGGACTTTCAAGCATTCTTGAGGAAAAAAAAAACAGAGTTGAATAGAAACTTTGACATCCAGACACAAGAAGTAAGAGATGCTTGAGAAGGTAATCAGGGAAAAGAAATCAAAAGGAACTTATCAAAGTTGAACTATTTACATTCCTACATTGAAAAAACAATAACTGTGTCTGATGAAACCTTTCTCGTTATGAAAATAATTGAAGAAGGGTATATGGACATATGAATACATATGTGAATGTGTGTATATATGTTTACAGTTATACATGGATAGAAGGCACAGGTTGAAATTTGTAGGAAGGGATTATACTTAAGGGGTGAAGTTAAGAGGTGAGAGAGGAAAGAGACAAGAGAAGATGGGGATAGACAGGGTAGGGTAAACTATCTCATGTAGAAGAGGCAAGGGGAAGTAGTTGCAGAGGAAGGGAAGAACAGGAAGGCAAAAAGGCAAAACCTTATTCTCATTGAATTTGGCTCAGGGAGAGAATCACATACATACTAAATGGGATATCTCACCCTGCAGGAGAGTAGGGGGAAGGGGAATAAGAGGGGGGATGATGGAGGGGAGGGCATTCTACAGAGAGGGGAGGTTGGAAGTACCCATTGTTGAAGAGGGACAGGATCAAAGTAGGGAGTGGACCAGGTGGGGGGTGGGATGGGTGGGAGGGAAATAGAAGCAATCTTTTACAATATATCTACTATGGTAATGTTTTGCATAGCTATACATGTACAACACATACTGAATTACTTATCTTCCCAGAGGGAGTGGGTGATCATACTCTGTTCAGAAGGAGGATAAAGGATCAGATGCATACAGTCTTAGAATGCAATGGCAGAGCAGAGGGTAATGCCAGATGTTGTTTCATCAAACTAGGAGGAATAAATTGGTGGTCTTATCTCATTTAAGTTGTGCAAGCAATCAAGCAGCCTCCTGGTTGAGGTCTAGGTACCCCTCTCTAGGAAGAAGTTGAAGTGAAAAGACAAGGCAGTATCGTTAAATAATAGGTATTACTGTCTCATATGCAAACTTAATAAGTTAAGTATTCTATTAGAAGAAATAAGGAGAGTGTGCATTCCAGGCAGGCAAAACGTAAGCATAGCAGAACTGTATCTATTATCTTATTCTATACTATTTTCAGGTTTGTTTGTCTTTTTAATTCTCAAATGCTTTTTCCTGTTTTATGTGGCAATACTGCTAATAGCTTTTCATTATCCATCTTAGTAAAGTTTTGCCAGTAAGGAGTAGGACTTTTAGCCACCATTTCCCTTGGCTGCTATGTTTTGTAGTCTTGACTAAGTGATTAAGGACTACTTTGTGGTTCTTTTGGTCTCACTTTTCTCATCTGCAAGATACAGATAACAATAGTACCTACCTCCCAGGAATGTTGTAAGGATCAAGTAAGAGAATATTTATAAAACATTTAGCACAGTGCATGGCATAGAGTAACCTCTATGTAAATATTAGTAGTAAGTATTGTAGGTTAATAAATGCTTGGTGAATTGACTTACCATTTTCTGTCAGCCATTACTGAAGCACAAAGAGGCTATAAGAGATCTTAATTTCATTTCACATGTTTTCCCTCTTGAATGGGTTATCAGGTCTTTCAAATTCATCACCTTTTCCTAAAACTGACCCTCAGTTAGCAGATATAGAGTTTGTTGCTAAGCCCATCCTTGAAACATTTTCAGCCTTATTAAACTTATATAGCTTATATTTTATCACTTTTTTTAACCTTCAAGACCTCAGGTTCACCTCTGTGGCCTATACTTACATCTGGTTAGGACTTTTGTGATGTTGATGATGTTTGCTGAACAACATGTTGCAAAGAACCATGGAAACCTTACATGGAAGGCAGAGCTCTGCAGGATTCCATTTGAGAAGAAATGCAATGCACTCTGGGAATAGCTAGACACAAAGGGATAAAGAGGGAGAGAGAAATCTTTTTGTTTTGTTTTGGTTTTTTACATGCTTGCAAAATAGTGGGTTTTTCTTCTTTTGAAATATTTTTGCATAGACTTGTCACTCATTTTGAGACTATATATTCTACCATGAGGCTCCTGTAATTTAAATACCCTATCTTATACCAACCATTAAGCCAGCCATAAAGAAGGATCTTTGGAACTTCAAATGAAGCTGTCAGAGATCTTTCCTGCCATCATATGATTTGCAGCTGTGTGACTCATTTGTATCTTTATAAGAATTTGAAATAAAAAAAATGAGAGGGATTATTAGCATTTCAATTCCTGTCAACTACTGTAGCTGATGATGCCTGAAGATCTGCCTGGTTCCTACATGCTGGAATTGAAATGAATGTTAGATTCAGTGATCTTGGTAGGGACTCTAAAAGAAGGTATACTTAAAAAGAAAGCATTCATTTGTGCTGAACAAATTATTATGATCAAGCAATACCATATGCACATGCAGATTGTCAATTGTCATGCTCAGTTTTACTCCATACCCAGTGGATAAAGCTCTCTATTTGAAAGAGAGACCTACTAAGTCAACAGGATAACAAAACTCTGGCAGGTGGGAGAAGATAGTTTGGGGAAGTTCACTCTTTACTATTCATATAATTTAGTATGTACTGAAGACCTAGAAGAGAGACAATAGCCTGGTATGGTGAACAGAGGCCTGGCCTTGCAGGCAGAAAGGTTCAACTATTACATCTAACACACACTAAATATGTCACTGGCCAAATCACCTAATCTCTCACTGCCCCTCAAAACTCTCTAGGACTATAAATTATGTAAGAGTTACAGATCTGAAAAATGGACTTTCCCATATTGATGAAATCATAGGTACAAATAACTAATATGCAGAGTCTGGAAAAGACATATTATTACTTTCTCAAAATTGAGATAGAATTCACCATTTCTCTTTTTAAAAATCACTTCATTCCTGTAACTATGAGTTTTCTTCATGTCCCTTCTTAACCCCTATTACTCTGGGTCAAAGCTAGAGGAAAATAATGTGAGTGGTAGTTCCATTTGTGTGTATTGTAAGGGATGCAACTCAGGCTAAAAAAGATGTTTCACTCAAGGGCAATTTTCTTTTCCAAAAATGTAACTATTTGCGTCTAGTAGTTTATACCAAGGAATCCTATCTCTAGGTGTTTGATACTAGAAGACCAAAAAAATTAAACATACACACACACACACACAAACTGATAGTACTCCAATCAATAGATTAATGAATTAGGGGGGGGGAAGACCTCATTAATTTACCTAGCATGTAAATCTCTGACTACTACAAAGCAGTTTAAGTTAAAAGGAAGTATAATAGAGTAGCATTAATGATATAAGTTTGTCTCCTCATTGTCATGTACCAGCTATATACTTTGGAGGTCTATTGGCCTCTCTAAACCTCCACTTTCTCATTTGTCAAATGGGAATGATATTGTATGGCATTCTTACCTTACAGGGTTATAGTGAGAATCAAATGAATTATCACATGAAAAACTCTAAGTCTGCCACAAATGTAAGCCCAGAAGTTTATGTTGGGGTCAGTGGGAGAAGGAAGACCTTGTTGAAGAAGACAATTTTAAAAATAATATTTATCAATGCATATATCATTTGTCTATTCATTTCTATAAATTTACCAAAATCCAGGGCCCTGCCATGAACTGGTCCCTTGATGGGTACATATAGCCATGTATGTTTATATCAATATGTCAATAAAAACATTAACTTCACAGTTATATTGTGATCTATTTTATAATTACCTACATTTTCAGCGAAGATGTCAGATTGGGTAGTTGAATCTTCCTTTATGTGTCTGTATCCATGGTGATAGGGATATCTTTTTTTGTGAATGCTTCTCACCTCAAAGAATGAACCTTGGTTTATGATATTTTCATTTTGTTTGGTTCATTGGTTTGAGGTAGGCTCTAGTCATTCTTAGAGAAAGGTCTGGGAGAAGGTCACCTTAATAAATGCAGCCATATTGAAAGAGAATTATGATGATTTACTGGTTGACTTCATAGAATAACATCATTCTAGCACTGAAAGAGACCTTGAGATAATCGAGTCAATCCTTTTATTTAAACAATAAGGAAATTGGGATTCTTAGATTTTTAAGAGATATCTCTTAAGCAGGTAGTTAGTAGAAAAGTTGAGATTTAAATTCAGAAGAGATGTCTCCTTGTCCAGTATTCTTTCCATTATGCCACAATGCTTGTTTGTTCCTACTTCTCACAGAATCATAGAAATTGATATTTGGAAGGTACTTCAGGGGTCATATAGTTCAATTCACCCAGGAAAGGAATCCTTACTCTAACACACCCAACAATGTGGACTTTTCTTGAAGACCATTCTTCTTGCTTTAATATTTCAATGTTTCTATACTTCTCTTCTCTTATGGCTAGGGATATTCTTCTCTTTATTATTCATGTTTAAGAGGAGGTCCCAAAGGGAAGGCTACATGGCTTAGGTAGAAACACTGAAGGGATTAAGAAGTAGGGACAAGTGCAGGGTACTACTACAGCCCGGTGAGGAAGAACCATGATCCATTCCTCCAGATTTGAATAGTCTATCAGACCCCTCACACTGGAGCTAGGAATGACTCTCTCCCTAAACTAGGATAGCCCACCAACTTCCCTCATACCGGGACTGGGACTAATACCTCCAAAATAGAACTGGGAAATGGCAGAAAAGAGTCATAAACAGAGCTGTCATAACCTTGGGTACAATGGTCTTTAGTCCATAGAAAGAAAAGAGAGTCCATAATGGATGATGATTTCTTGGTCCCCACTTCAAGACACCTCAGGCAATCTAGGGTGAGGTCAATTGGCTTAGTTTGCAGCCATACCAACCTTTGGTTTATATCAGACTGAGTACTTTTAAAATGGGGAGGGGCCCTGCTTAGGTAAGTTTCGTTGTTTTCCCAAGTCTAGGGTTACAGGCAGATAGGAACTAATTTGCTTGGAAAATGGAAATCTCTATTCAAGGATGAAAGATTCCAGACAAGAGGATTCCAGAAGACAGGGGCAGGGTGGAATGTAAGAGTCACCAAGTAGAAAGGACAGGGATAGGGAAAAGACAATCTGTTGGACAGAAAAAGACTGGCAGCAAAGTCAGAGGTTTTTCTGGATGCAATACTCCTGTATTTATTGGATGTCATCATTCACATTTTGCCAGAGTCTTAACTAGCTCTGCTACCATGGGCAAGTCCTTTAACCCCTATCAACCTCAGTTTCCTCATCTATAAAAAGGATTTGATATTAATAGCACTTATATCACAGGGTTGTTTTCAAATCAAATGAAATAAAACACTTTGCAAACCCTAAAGCACCATATAGATGCTAACTATTTATTATTAACATTACTTCTGTGCAGCTCTTTTTGTTGCCTTTTGGGTGACCTTCAAATTTACTTCTTCAATGAAGAACAAATCAATAAGCATTTATTAAGTGTCTCCTATGTACCAGGCACTGTGCTGAGCACAACGGGTGCAGATGCAAAGAATAAAATGATCCCTAGCTGGCAATGAGTTTATATTTTAGAGCTCCATAATTCAGAATGGTATAAAAATCTTTGCAAACCTTAAAGTGATACATATATGCTTTATTATTATTATTATTATTTTAAGTTAAACTCAACTCTTCAGACATTGCAAAGGTTTTTGATTTGTGACGATCTCCTCCAGTTTACCTTTAATTAAAAAGTCTATAAATTTTTTCAAGAACTATTTTTTCTTAGCCCAGTTATATTGTTATCAATTGTCTAATATCTTTCCTGATTTCTCAATAAATAAAAAGGATCAGTTTTCCATAATAGGTTTGGAGAAGAGCCTAGAATGTCATCAAACCAAATGAAGTTGTCTTCTCCCATCCTTCTCCTAGTGTAATATACTCCCAGGGTTCATTTTACAACACCCAGGAACTAATCTACCTACTTTATGTTAAATCCTTACTCCGAAGCCTCTTTCAGTGTCTCCTCAGCAGGTCAAGGCTAAACTTGGCAGTCAAGGCTAAACTTGGCATTCAAGGCTTTTAACAATATGATGCCAGATTCCTTTCAGTTTCCAACCTGCTCTCTGGAATGAAATTCCTATATACTTTTGCTTTTGTTTTCCCATTCCATATGCTTTTTCAAGACTAGAAAAAATATCTCAAAGGTTTGTGAAGCACAATTACAGCTAACCAATTCCACAGTCATGAAGCTAGAGTTAAAATAATGCAAGGATTGATGAAATACTTGAGTCATGTGAGAGACAAGGAAAGAAGGCAAATACCTTGTAACTAAGGGAAGATCAGTTTTTGTTGTTGTTAAGTCATTTCAAACTCTTTGAGACCCCATTTGGGGTTTCCTTGTGTAATAACAAGCAAAGGCAACTTGCAAGGTTCAGAATACTAGCATAATAACTCTTCATTTTATTCAGTGACAAATTAAAGCAAAACATTCACAGGAAAGAAAAAATCAAAATACAGCATTCACCAAGTGTAATTCAATAAGTTCCAAGTACTACTCCACACCTGGTCAGTACATTCATTTAGTCAATCACAAAGTCTCTCTTCTCAAGTG
This sequence comes from Gymnobelideus leadbeateri, assembly GCA_011680675.1. NCBI lineage: Eukaryota > Metazoa > Chordata > Mammalia > Diprotodontia > Petauridae > Gymnobelideus > Gymnobelideus leadbeateri. The sequence goes on along the minus strand of WOXC01012456.1, from coordinate 180,133 downwards.
GAGATTAAGATTGATTACCAATTGTAAACAAAGTATATTCCTTTAGTCAATCACAGAGTACAAAAAAGTCAAGTTTCCCACCCCTGGATCACAACTGAATTACAATTATCATCAGTTAATGCCAAGCACCTTCTCAAAAGGGGCAGTGGAGAGCACAATCACCATCTACCCCTGAGCTACAGCATGGTTAAGATATTTAATATCTTAAATTTACTTTTTTATTTTTTTTAAACAAATGCTTTATTAACTTCTGTTTTACATCATTCATTTCCACCAGATTTTGAGTTACAATCATTTCCCCCCGTTATTCCCCTACCCAACCTCCCAGAATAGCAGTCCCACAAGATATCGCTTCCTCCACTCTGCTCTCTCCCATACCTTCTCCCATACCCTCTTCGACTTTTCCATTAGAGGAAGGTGTATCTTTGTGTCCCAATGCCTGCACATCTTGTCTCCCAATTATAAGCAAGAGAGTATTAATAATAGTATTTATATATATTTGAAACATTTAATGTTAAGACCTCGAATTTCAGATCTATTTCCTTCCTCCCTTGTCACCCATTCCCTCTGGGGAGATAAGTAATTCAGTATATGTTGTACATGTTGAGCTATGCAAAACATTATCATAGTAGATATATTGTACAGGGCTGCTTATAATTCCCTCCCACTCATCCCACCCCCTACCTGGTCCATTCCCTACTTGATCCTGTCCCTCTTCTATAGTGGGTACTTCTAACCTCCCCTCCCCCCAAGGATGCCCTCCCATCCATCATCCCTCCTCTCATTCCCCTTACCCCTATTCTGCTGCAGGTTGAGATATCCCATTTAGTATGTATGTCATTCTCTCCCTGAACCAAATTCAATGAGAACGTGGTTTTGCCTTTTTTGCCTTCCTGTTCTCCTCCCCCCTTGCAACCACTTACCCTTGCTTCTTCTACATGAGATAGTTTACCCTACCCTGTCTCTCCCCATCTCCTCTTGCCACTTTCCTCTCTCACCTCATAATTTCATCCCTTGAGTATTCACCCTTCCCAACAAATTCAACCTATGCCCTCTATACATATATAACTGTAACCATATACACACACATTCACATATGTATTCATATGGCCACACACCCTTCTTCCATTATTTTCATAGTGAGAAAGGTATCATCAGTCACAGTTATTACTTTTCCATATAGGAATGTAAATAGTTCAACTTTGATAAGTTCCTTTTGATTTCTTTTCTCTGATTACCTTCTCAGGCATCTCTTCCTTCTTGTGTCTGGATGTCAAATTTTCTATTCAATTCTGGTTTTTTCCTCAAGAATGCTTGAAAGTCCTCTATTCCACTGAATGACCATATTTTCCCCTGAAACAAAATACTCAGTTTTGCTGGGTAGGTGACCCTTGGGTTCATTCCCAGTTCTTTTGCCCTCTGGAATATCATATTCCATGCCCTTCGATCCCTCAGTGTAGAAGCTGCCAGGTCCTGGGCTATTCTGATTGTGTTTCCACAATATTGAAATTGTTTCTTCCTGGCTGCTTGTAGTATTTTCTCCTTGATCTGGGGATTCTGGAACCTGGCTATAATATTCCTGGGAGTTTTCTTTTTGGGATCTTTTTCAGGAGGTGATCGGTGGATTCTTTCAACCTCTATTTTGCCCTCTGGATCTAAAACATCAGGGCAATTTTCCTTGAGAATTTCTTGAAGGGTGATTTCTAGGTTCTTTCTTTGATCATGGCTTCCAGGTAGTCCAATAATTTTTAAATTGTCTCTCCTGGATCTATTTTCCAGGTCAGTGGTTTTTCCCATGAGATATTTCACATTGCCTTCTAATCTTTCATTTGTTTGGATCTGCTTAACAGCATCTTGATTTCTCATAAAGTCACTAGCTTCCATTTGCTCCAGTCTAACTCTGAAGGAATGAATCTCCTCAGTGAACTTTTGAGATTCTTTTTCCATCTGGCAAATTCGACTTTTTAAGGCATTCTTCTCCTCATTGCCCTTTTGGGCCTCCTTTGCCATTTGAGTTAGTCTATTTTTTAAGGTGTTGTTTTCCTCAGTCAGGCTGTTGACCCTCATTTCATACTTTTCCTGCATCCTTCTCATTTCTTTTTCCAATTTTTCCTCCACTTCTCTTATTTGATTTTTAAAGTCCTTCTTAAGGTCCTCTATGGCCTGCAACCCGCTCATGTTTTCCCCTGGGGCTTTTGGAGCAGGACTTCTGACCTCACAGTCCTTTTCCCGCTCTATGCCCCCAAATAGGAGTCTAGGGTTGCATTTTTCTGTTTCCTTTGCCTTGGCATGTTGCCACTTAATTGCTTGACTTTTGGGCTTGTTGCCACACTATGGCTTTAAGGCCAGATAGAGGAATTTTCGTCCTGAACGTGTGGGGGGCAACTTCTGTTTCTGGCAAGCTGTAAACCCACCCACAACTTCCACCCTAGATCACAATCCAGATCCAGGGAGGTTATAGCAAGAGCGATTACCTCCCAAGACTGATCGCTGGATCTCCCTACAGTTAGCATGCAGGCCAGGAGCTGGAGCTGCCTCTGAAAACTACAAAATGGCATGTCTCCTCAGTGGCTTCTAGCCCCCAGGGGAGGGAGCCGATGCATTTCCCAAATACTAGTCCCATAGTCCATAGGACACTAACCTCTTACTTTGTCCTAGGCATGTCTATGTTGATAATTCTGGAATCTCCACAGCTGCTCGTGTTCTGGGGTTGCTCCAGCTGGCTGCTGGCCCTGCTGCCCTGGGGCTAAAACCTCGGCTCATGGGGACCTGGTCTTGGCTTGCCATGCTCTGTGCACTGCGTGCTGCTGGTTCCCAGACCGCTGAGCTGGTCCTTCCTACAGGGCTGCTGGGCTGTCCTCAGTGGGAGGTTAGCTTCTCTGTGTTGTTCTGTGGGTGCTGGGGCTCCAGAAGTTGTTCAGAGTCCCCTTTTACATAGTTTGGGGGGAATCTGGGGGTAGAGTGGCTTGGATGAGCTGTTTCTACTCTGCCATCTTGGCTCCGCCCCATTAAATTTACTTTAAGCATTTAATACCCAAAGAGAGGTCTTTTCTTCATCTTGACACAAGGCAAATTCTCAGCAATCTCTGTTCCTTGGGAGACAAACTTAATAAAGCCACAATACACATTGTCAGTGTCCTCATCTGTTCACTCTCTGTCTGCACAACAGCCTCAGGTCCCCTGAAAACATCAGCAAGACCCTCTTCCAGGATTTCTGTAAACATACTACAAGAAAACCCTTCTTCAGGGCTTTTGAACCAACAGCAAGGTTCCAGGACCTCTGCAACAACAGCACTGTCCTTCACCAGCAGGCAAATCTGGCAAAACAACATCAAAACAGACAGAAAAAATACTGGCACCACAGTTATGCCTCCCCAGTCCTTGCTAGCTCCAGGTGGCAGCTCTCAAAAGTCCTGGGCAGCCACAACCGGCCCTCAGCAATCCTCTCTCTCTTTGCCTCCATGATGCTTTTCCCAAAGGTTCTTCCAGCCTTTCTCTCTGTGTGGGCCTTCCCTAAATCCATGGCACAAGCTCCTCCAAGTTCAGCCCTCTCTTTTCATGTAAAAAGTCCATCCCACAAGTGGGGATTCACAAGCTCTGGGTTTCAACACTCAATCTGAAAACCAAGCTAATACAGGGGGATCTTTAAATTCCATTACTATTACACCTTGGAAAAAATGTTGGAGCAGTTTGCCATTTCCTTCTCCAGCTCCTTTTACAGATGAGGAAACTGAGGTAAATAAGGTTAAGTCACTTGCCCAGAGTTGTACAGATTTTAACTTAGGAAGATGAGTCTTCCTAACTCCAGGCCTGTTGCTCTATCCACTAGAGCCACTAGCTGCCCTAGGGGGATAGTAGTATTAAACTATAAAAACCTTTGAAAATTGAGAAGTAAAAAAAAAGATTCCTGTCATTATTTTATACACATAAATAAACATACCTCATCCCATGCATCATTGTATATTTCTCTGTACTGCTTCATGGTAAATTCCTTTTATAATACTTAAAACATTGGATTATTGTCATCAGAAAGCAGGAGGAGATCTAAGTGAAGAAAGCCCAGAAAGGATCCGAAGTTTGGGGAATATACTAATAAGGTTAAATGATGGTCTCTGTAAATATAAAAAGGCATAAATGAGGGTGAGACAAGAGATTGCTATGAATGGAATAAGATTATAGGCTACAAATGATTTTCTAGAATTATAGCTCTATACCTAGAAGTTATCTTAAAGGCAATCTATTACAATCTCCAAATTTTGCAAGCACAGCTAGGAGGCACAGTAGATAGAGTGCTAGTTCTGGAGTCAGGAAGATCTCATCTTCATGAGTTCAAATCTGGCCTAGACCCTTGCTAGTTGTGTGGCCCAGGCAAGTCACTTACCTTGTTTGCCTTGGTTTCCTCATCTGTAAAATGAGCTGGAGAAGGAAGTGGCAAACCACCCTGGTACCCTTGCCAAGAAAACACCAAAGGAGGTCATAGTAAGACACAACTAAAAAGTAACGAATAAGGTCTCTATTTTTCTGTAATTTTTCTTACTAGTCCCCTTAGGAAATAATAAAAATATATTTATTTTGTACACTATCTTGGCATTATAGGGTGTGATTCATTTAAACCAGGTCCTGTTTATCATCCCTCTGACTTCTCTGGGGCTTGCCTAGCTAAGCCAATCAACATTGCTCAGTCAATCAACATGTATGCTGAACAGAGGACTTGGCCCTTGGAGTTATGTGTATGGTCAGAACTCCTGTGCAGTCATACTTGGAACATCCATTGGGCACCGCCCCACAGACCACTTTCTGACCAGCCAGTTAAACACCTCCCTGTTATTCCTCCTTGAGGTGGTGATGCTGCCTCTGTCCACCAGCAGAGAAGCAGCCTGGAGTCAGAAGTATCTATGTACTCAGATAATGGGCCCGCCTCCAAGGTTTTGTAGACAACTACTTTGGTCTCCTCAGCTGCTAATCTATGAGCACTAAATCTACTTTAAAAAACATAAAAAGAAAAATAGCAGCACACTAAGGAAAATAAATGTTTAGATGAATTCATGTGCTTTCCACTGGAGAGGATGATAATAAATCTGCTGGGCAGTACAAATCGCCTTCCAACTTTAGAGTCCCCTCACTGTTCCCACGGAGATCAGCTGCATTAATGGACAAACATGTTAATGGAGTAATGGACTTTCTTTAACCATTCCTGGAGGGGTAAAGAAGAGAGGGGAGATATTGGATGCTGATTTTATGGCAATTTATGTCAGTGTAAAAGTTATAAAGATTGCCAGAAAATAAAGGAGTATGATGTAGAATCACCGGAGAAACTGTAAAATCAATATCTCTAGGGTTTTCAACACTGTACTTGGCAGGCCCTTTCAAATCCATAGCCCACACAATATTTTATGTATATAACTGGCACTAGTGATGGCAGATGATGTTCAACTCATGGAGTGAGTGCCAGATCAATCACTTCGGAAGAGAACATGTAGGTCTTTCTCTCCCCAGTCTATTTCCTCATGTGGTCTGCACCAAGATCCTGAAACCAGGAGAAACTAGCTCACATCCAAGACTGCCACAAGGAGTTTGGAAAGGGTCATAATCACAGAAAGAGAAAATCAATACTAGTTGATTTTCCTGGATTAATTAAGGAACCTAAAATAATTGAATAATTGGAATTTGAACTTTCATAGCTGACCATGGAATGTAAGTTACAGTCCCTTATTTGGGGAGTGTCCACTTCAGAATGAATTCAGCTGCAGTATACCCAGTGAATACAAATGAATGCCATATTCCCCTAATCCTCTCTTTATAAATGTTTAATAGCCAGGAAGCTTACCACTCCAACCAGACTGTTCTCCACATGGTTCCCTAGGAATACCTGTGCATTCTTGCCTTGAAGCTTCTATTCCTGCTGTTCTCCCACCTGGAACCCTCCACCTGCTTTCTCTTCTGCCCATATGAATTGAATACATCCTTCTCATCCTATCCTGAGTCCTCTGTCCTATACAAAAGGCTTTCTCTAAGCATTCTACACAACAACGACCTCTTGTTCCTTTGCGTTCTTATATGACATTCTTTTTATTCCGTATTTGGACATTTAATCATGGCCCTGTGCTGTGACTTCCCAAGGAAACCATTCCTCTCTGGGACAACTCAGATACTACCTCCAATACAACACCCTTAATGATCCTTCTCTCTTTGGTAATATGCTCTACTTTTGAAATTTCTTTTGATATGTTCTTCACCTGTTGGCAGAGATGTGATGACTCACAGGTGCTAAATTATGTATATGTTCTCAGAAATAGGGAATATGTTGGAGAGCCCTCCATGGTTCAGAATATAGGAAGTTGCATATAATGTAAAATATACTTCAAAGGGCATCCATCATACAGGTAGGAGATACCTGGGACCTGCTCCTGAGAGACAGGGCATCTGGAAAATGTAAGGACATTCTGCATTGGCCTTTCATGTGGTTAGGGATAGTCTTTTCCTCTTAGTTATAAAGTCAGAACTGTTTACTTCTTTATACCGACATGATTAAGCATGATCACTCTCTTTCCAGAGAAACCAGGGATGAGGACTTCATTTAGTAATGGCAGGGAACATCATATAGTTATTGAGATCAGGGGTCTGAAGGGCCTCCTCTATGTTCCCTTAGGCCATGTGACACAAAGAAATGGGCTTCAAGTTTTGGTTTGTCATTTGTCCTTTTCAGTTCTAAGTGCAAGGAGGGAAGGTCCAGACCCAGAGCTCAAACCATGTGAATCCTAAAGTTCAGGATTCCAGACCTGCAGCCAGCCCAGCCAGGAAGCTTTGAGGAGAAATGATCTAGAATACTAATTAAATGCAACTTCTGACTTTAACTTGTGATATAGGGATTGATCTGCAAGCCAAATCTCTCTGTCCTTTTCAAAGACTGAAGCTCGGGTGTGTGTGTGTGTATGTGTGTGTGTGTGTGTGTGTGTGTGTGTGTGTGTGTGTGTGTGTGTGTAGGGGATGACCTCAAGGTTTTGGAAGAAACTGTTTATGTATTTGCTTTTATGACACTTTTGAATTAAATATTCCTTTGCAAAATATAATCTGAGGTTGTGATTAAAGGAAACTGGGGTGCTAATTACTATGTTTCCTTAAAAGGGGGAAACAGTCAATGGAAGTTCTAGGAAATGGCAGACAGGAGAGACCTCCAACCTCTTCGGGATAATAAAGAGTCCTAGGGTCAGGGATAAAACATATCTAGCTTTCAGACAATGGAACCAGTGTAAAACCATGTTTCACTGAATAAAAAGAGCATCCATAAAATATTTTAAAAGGAAAAAGACACTTTGTGTAATTTTATATTTATTTATTTATTTATCTATCTACCTCTCTCTCTCTCTCTCTTTCTATATGTATATATATATATATATGGTATAATTTAAACTCTTTGTGAGCATGAACTTTTTTGTGTTTGTGTGTTTTATTCTTACTATCTAGCTTGGTATCTAACTCAAAGTAGTGACTATATAAATCTTTAGTGAATTAAAATGTGACTGTGAAATAGCCTCTGTGAAAAAGATTGAGGGGTTAAAATTGATTCAGTATGGGTCAACATGCCATTTGACATGTCAGGAAAAACAAAACAAAATATAATCTCGAGCTGCATTAAAAGAATCAGTTTCCAGAGTACTTTCCCTTCCTGCAGTTGTTAGGCTACAACTGGAGGTCTAGAGTCAATTCCAGATACTGCATTTTAGGAAAGACAAAGACCGTTTAGTCCAGGTCCCAAGGAAGGCAACCTTGGTAGCTTGTAGAGGCTTGGAGGTCACAATATGTATACATGGATTACTCAAAAGAAATGATAATGTTTATCTTGAGGACAAAATGTTGGAGAACATAATTGCTATCTTTAAGTATTGGAATGCTGTCATTTGGAACACAGATTAAACTTATTCTGTCTAGCACCAAAGGATAGAACAAAGTAATAAGAAGTTACAGAAATGTGGCTTTAGAATGGTGTAAAGGGGAAAAAAAACCCAAATTGGTGATATCCAAGAGTAAAATCTGCTGCATTAGGAGGTGGTAGGTTCCTCTTCATTGTTATATTTCATGCAGAGGATTCTTCCTCCCATTGTGGGGATTCTTGCTATAGACAGGTTGGACTAATTAATTTTAAATTTTAAGATTTCTTCCATTTCTTAGATTCTGTGATTGTGTAAAATACCTGATGTCAATGGCTCAGGCAGGGTAGCCATGGAGTATCATATTTGATAGTGTGGTAGGATAAATATTTAATCAACCCTTACTAGAGGTAGGCAGGGAAAAAAATCTTAAAATGAACATATCTGTGGCAAATAACAAATCAAGGCCCTTCTTAAGAAAGCACAATGTAGGTATTAACTGAGGCAGGAAGCAAGGGCATAGACATGGCTGCCATTCAGCCAAAGTCTGGACCCAGCTGCTTCAAATCCCTTCTCAGCAGTAGAAATTGAAAACAAGTCTACATAAACCAAAATCAGAGGAAAAATTGGGGAGCTGCTAGCAAACACCAAGTCCTCCAGGGGAGCTTCTAGCAAAAGTGACAAAGGACTAAGGATGCTTCTTCTTAGCAAGAATGGAAAGAGCAGAAAGAATTGTGCAGTGGCCAGCCTGTGATGTGAATTTCTGCCATGAACAAATGATTTCTATCCATGCTCAAAATGCTAGCTAGTCTCCTTCAAAGAAGAAAAGGAAAAAGGTTCAAAGAATGCTTCTGCTTTCTCAAGATAATTCACATTTTAAAAGAGAAGTGGGATTTCAATGTGAAAAAAGAAGAAAAATTAACTCAAGGGGCAGAGAGGAATCAGCCTGTATCAGTTAGCAGGCATCAGAGTGGAAGCACAAAAAGGGGGAAAGGGCTCAAGAAGGCATGAAACTAAACAAGAGATATATGATTGTTCCCCAAAACAAGGAAGCTAGACCTTCTAAACAAGAGGAAGCTGCTTGTCCTTGGGATGATGATGTGAGAACACTCACTAAGGGGCAAAAGAGATAAGTAATGGTGGCTGGTGGTGCCTTGTGATGGCAATGAATCAACTCTTGATTAACCTGATGACAATAATACCAAGTTCTGCTGTTTTCAGGGAAAATATACAGGTCGTGATAGAGAGTCTACCTAGACATCTCATCCTTAATGACTACTACCAACTAACAATGCACACAGATTATATACCATAAGCAATCTAGAAATCATTGCTAATGATTATGAAATTTTAGGTAAGAAACCAAAATCGTTGGGAGGCTGAGTAGTATTTTTATCACTACTATTAGCAATGTTAATAATAAGTTCACATTCACATAGCCCTTTAAAGTTTGCAAAGTCGTGTGTGTGTGTGTGTGTCTATATTTATATGTCAATATCGTCTAGATGCTACAGTGGATAGAGAGCTGGGCCTGGAGTCAGGAAGACATCTTCTTGAGTTTAAATCTGGCCTCATACACTTAATAGCTGTGTGACCCTGAATAGGTCATGTAACCCTGTTCGTCTCAGTTTTCTCATCTGTAAGATGACCTGGAAAAGGAAATGACAAACCTCCCCCAAATCTTTGCTAAGAAAATCCCAAATGGGATCAAAATATGTCATACAAGACTGAAAAACAACTGGAGTTGGAGAATATATGTGTGTATGTGTATGTATATATGCATATGTTTACATGTATATATATATATATATACATATGTATTTCTTATTTCATACTCATAACAACCCTATGACTTAGGTGGTATTATTCTCCCCACTTTATAGATGAGAAAACTGAAGCTAAGGGAGGGTACATATCCTTCCCAGGATCATACCCATAGGAAATATTTAAGGCAAGACAAACTCAGGCCTTCCTTATTCCAAGTCTATCTATTACAACACGAAGATAGTTCAAAATCTTCAGTGGGGGAGGGGAAGAAAAGAAAGGCAGAGTTGGAAAGTGGACAGGAATGTCAACAGTAACATAAAATGGTGCCTGAAGATAGGTTTTTGAATCCCAGGGCTGTTGAAAATATAAGCATGACAGACTTGTCAAGATGGTAAAATCATGCCACGTTCTGTAGAAGGAAATGACGATAGTTAGCCTAGAGAAAAGAAGAAGATTTGGTGGATATACTGTCTTTGAGTATAAGAAGAAATATCACACAAAAACTAGCTGTGTGACCTTGGGCAAGTCACTTAACCCCAATTGCCCTCCAAAAAGCAAAAAAAAAAAAAAAAGAAGAAGAAGAAGAAGAGATATCACTTGCAAAAGTTCAGATAAATCTACCCAAATGCTCTCAAAGACAAAGTGACCCAAGAAATTTAAGGAAGGAAATATTACAATAACACCTTACTTTTTCTTCTGTGATCAAGATCAGTTCTGCTTGACCACAGAAGACAGAAATGGAAGCAAATGATGCAAGTTACCAAAGGCATTTTATTTTTTTGACATATGGGTAAAACAAAATCAATCTTCCTAAAAATTGGAACTATCCAAGAATGAAATGGAATGACTTGAGTGGTAGTAGGTTGCTCCTAACTGGATGTCCTTATATGAAGGCTGGATAACCACTTGTCTGATACAATGTAGAAGAGATTGCTGTTAGCTGTGGGTTGGACTATAATATTATCTAAGTCCTTCCTAACTATGAGGTTCTGTCTTTTGGTGATTTGTGGTTTCTAGAACCACACTTCTTACTGAGGAGTTGATATTTTTCCCAACTGTTACACTCAAAAGGATTCACTCAGTATTTTGATGCTATAAAATAGATTTGAAAGCCACTATTATTTCTCTTTTGCCCCTTAGTGTTCTAAAAGCATGGATCCCAGAAGGAAACCTATTTCACATATTTGTCCTTAAGCAGTAGGGGCTAATTAACCTTCTTATGCCACAGTGTGAATTAATCTATGAAAATACCTGGCCCCAGACACTCAAAACATTAAGAATATTTCTGATGAATGTCCACTTCACTTTTTCTTTTATTAATCAAATAAGGGAGGTGTTTCTTAACATTTATGATATCAAAACTAAGATCCATCAGAATAATATATTTTAATTCTATTTTTTGCTGTTCCTGAGACCCTTCTCTCATAGTGCCTATTTCAGAGCAAGGGAGGCAGATTCATTTGGCCTAAGACAAATCTTAGGTTCAATTCTGATGGTACTTTGCTTTTGGAGATGAGGAATCTTTAACTTTCCATCTACTACACCCTTGGTCAAGATGCTGGAGACCACAATCAACACTGTGGACTATTTTTTTTAAACAAATGCTTTATTAACTTCTGTTTTACATCATTCATTTCCGCCAGATTTTGAGTTACAATCATTTTACCCCCGTTATTCCCCTATCCAAACTCCCAGAATAGCAGTCCCTCAAGATATCGCTTCCTCCAATCTGTTCTCTCCCGTACCTTCTCCCATACCCCCTTCGACTTTTCCATTAGAGGAAGGTGAATCTTTGTGTCCCAATTCCTGCACATCTTATCTCCCAATTATAAGCAAGAGAGTATTAATAATAGTATTTATATATATTTGAAACATTTAATGTTAAGACCTCGAATTTCAGATCCATTTCCCTCCTCCCTTGTCACCCATTCCCTCTGGGGAGACAAGTAATTCAGTATATGTTGTACATGTCTAGCTATGCAAAATATTATCATAGTAGATATATTGTTCAATGCTGCTTATAATTCCCTCCCACTGATTCCACCCCCCACCTGGTCCATTCCCTACATGATCCTGCCCCTCTTCTATAGTGGGTACTTCCAACCTCTCCTTCCCCCAAGGATGCCCTCCCATCCATCATCCCTCCTCCCATCCCCCTTCCCCCATTCTGCTGCAGGTTGAGATATCCTATTTAGTATGTATGTCATTCTCTCCCTGAACCAAATTCAATGAGAATGTGGTTTTGCCTTTTTTGCCTTCCTGTTCTCCCCCTCCCTTGCAACCACTTCCCCTTGCTTCTTCTACATGAGATAGTTTACTCTACCCTGTCTCTCCCCATCTCCTCTTGCCACTTTCCTCTCTCACCTCATAATTTCATTCCTTGAGTATTCTCCCTTCCCAACAAATTCAACCTATGCCCTCTATCCATATATAACTGTAACCATATACACACACATTCACATATGTATTCATATGGCCACACCCCCTTCTTCCATTATTTTCATAGTGAGAAAGATATCATCAGTCACAGTTATTGCTTTTCCATATAGGAATGTAAATAGTTCAACTTTGATAAGTTCCTTTTGATTTCTTTTCACTGATTACCTTATCAGGCATCTCTTCCTTCTTGTGTCTGGATGTCAAATTTTCTATTCAATTCTGGTTTTTTTCCTCAAGAATGCTTGAAAGTCCTCTATTCCACTGAATGACCATATTTTCCCCTGAAACAAAATACTCAGTTTTGCTGGGTAGGTGACCCTTGGGTTCATTCCCAGTTCTTTTGCCCTCTGGAATATCATATTCCATGCCCTTCGATCCCTCAGTGTAGAAGCTGCCAGGTCCTGGGCTATTCTGATTGTGTTTCCACAATATTGAAATTGTTTCTTCCTGGCTGCTTGTAGTATTTTCTCCTTGATCTGGGGATTCTGGAACCTGGCTATAATATTCCTGGGAGTTTTCTTTTTGGGATCTTTTTCAGGAGGTGATTGGTGGATTCTTTCAACCTCTATTTTGCCCTCTGGATCTAAAACATCAGGGCAATTTTCCTTGAGAATTTCTTGAAGGGTGATTTCTAGGTTCTTTCTTTGATCATGGCTTTCAGGTAGTCCAATAATTTTTAAATTGTCTCTCCTAGATCTATTTTCCAGGTCAGTGGTTTTTCCCATGAGATATTTCACATTGCCTTCTAATCTTTCATTTGTTTGGATCTGCTTAACAGCATCTTGATTTCTCATAAAGTCATTAGCTTCCATTTGCTCCAGTCTAAGTCTGAAGGAATGAATCTCCTCAGTGAACTTTTGAGATTCTTTTTCCATCTGGCAAATTTGACTTTTTAAGGCATTCTTCTCCTCATTGCCCTTTTGGGCCTCCTTTGCCATTTGAGTTAGTCTATTTTTTAAGGTGTTGTTTTCCTCAGTCAGGCTGTTGACCCTCATTTCATACTTTTCCTGCATCCTTCTCATTTCTCTTTCCAATTTTTCCTCCACTTCTCTTATTTGATTTTTAAAGTCCTTCTTAAGGTCCTCTATGGCCTGCAACCCGCTCATGTTTTCCCCTGGGGCTTTTGGAGCAGGACTTCTGACCTCGCAGTCCTTTTCCTGCTCTATGCCCCCAAAATAGGAGTCTAGGGTTGCATTTTTCTGTTTCATTTGCCTAGGCATATTGGCACTTAATTAATTACTTGACTTTTGGGCTTGTTACCACACTATGGCTTTAAGGCCAGATAGAGGAATTTTCGTCCCGAATGTGTGGGGGGCAACTTCCGTTTCTGGCAAGCTGTAAACCCACCCACAACTTCCACCCTAGGTCACAATCCAGATCCAGGGAGGTTAAAACAAGAGCAATTACACCCCAAGACTGATTGCTGGATCTCCCTACAGTTCGCAGGCCAGGAGCTGGAGCTGCCTCTGAACACTACAAAATGGCATGTCTCCTCAGTGGCTTCTAGCCCCCAGGAGAGGGAGCCGATACATTCCCCAAATACTGGTCCCAAAGTCCATAGGACACTAACCTCTTACTTTGTCCTAGGCATGTCTATGTTGATAATTCTGCAGTCGCCACAGCTGCTGGTGTTCTGGGGTCTCTCCAGCCAGCTGTTGGCCCTGCTGCCCTGGGGCTAAAACCTCGGCTCACGGGAACCTGGGCTCCACTCGGCTCGGCTCCCTGCGCTCTGCACGCTGCGTGCTGCTGGCTCCCAGACCGCTGCACTGGTCCTTTCTGCAGGGCTGCTGGGCTGTCCTCAGCAGGAGATTAGCTTCTCTGTGTCGTTCTGTGGATGCTGGGGCTCCAGAAGTTGTTCAGAGTCCCCTTTTACATAGTTTGGGGGGAATCTGGGGGCAAAGTGGCTTGGATGAGCTATTTCTACTCCGCCATCTTGGCTCTGCCCCCCCAACACCATGGACTATTAATGTATTTTTGCACCTGGCTGAATATATAACATTGTAATTGCTTGAGAACATTGTTTAGAAATTATTAAAATATATATGTAGCAGTCATGGTTAAGCATGCACAAGAAAAATAAACTCTATTCTAATCTACTCTTTTCTGCAAAAGTTATAAATTCTTATCTAAGTGTAAATTCTCTATTGAGGATCACCAAATCAAAACCTTAGAAATTACTGTGTTAACATTCCTCACATGAATCTTTGGCTTGATCCTTTAAAAAAAGAACCAGACATTTCAGCCAGAGATGGTGAACAAGTAGGACAGAATATTGTGTTCGTGGTCAGATGTTGTCTCTATATTGAATATTTTTGTTGGACCTTTTTTTCCTTGTAAAAGGGACTTCAATCTAAGGCTAGAATAACTGGGTGGAATAAATGTGATGCATAGGGTAAATACAAGAATAAAATATACTTTAAAAATAAAAGGAGGTAGATAATGAAGAATGCTGTCAGACACAGAACAAAAGAGACTGAGACACAGAAAGAATGGGAAGCCAGGCTGCACACGGACCTGGAAAGATCCCTGTGCACCCATGGTGTCTTTATAAGGAATCACATGTTTCTAGGAGCAAATGGCAGATCAAATGTCTTTATACCTTTTGTTATTATATGTTATTCTCCTGATTCTGTTCAGTTCAGGCTGCATCAGTAAATGCAAGTATTCCCAAGTTTCTCTGGAACCATCTCTCTTTTCATTTCTTATAGCACAATAATACTCAGTTCTATCCATATACCACAATTTATTCAGCTATTCTCCAATTGATGAATACCCCTCTTTATTTCCACTGCAGATATAATGTCTAAAGGAAAATAGTTCTTTTGTCAAAATTTGACAAATGAAGGTCAGAAGGGATTTGGACATGTTCAACCTGTCACAGACCTATAAAAAGGCCCACAGGCCTTGCAATTTGCATGACTCCGAAGAGAAAAAAAAAGAGTCAGCATAGCAGGAATTTCTTGTGCCTTGGAATCATCCAGAGCTTATATTGTAAGGCCCTTTTCTTAAACTGTAAGTCTTAAGGACCCTAAAGTTCCTGAGAGAAGGTGGTATCCAAAGCTGGTGTAAGTTATTGTCCTCTAGAAATGGGAAGAATTTTTTCCTGATTATTCAAGGATTCATCTGTAATTCCATTCTGTGTGTTCCTATAGCTTAAAAAGAAATGTTCCTGTATATGATATCTTGTCAGTAAGAGGGGGAGCTGAGGACACCCTAAGGAAGTACAAACTGAATCAGATAATGACCTTGTCATGTTTTCCCAGTTAAAAGCACAAACCAAAGACTTTTGGGGAAGGTATAAATCAAAGTCTGATATTTTCAGGAAAATCCTGGTTGGGAGTATATACCAAAGAGATTTGTGAGAACTCCCACAAGACTGTTTGGATCTGTAGTGTCAGGGACCAGGACCCATGTTTATATATATGTGTGATATATATATATATATATATACACACATATGTATATTTATGTATATATGTATATACATCAGTCTAATTTTCCTATTTGTGAATTGAAAGACTGCATGATCTCTAAGAATACTTTCCTCCTAAATTCTATATACTTCATTTCTTATATTTAAGTAATTTAGTTCAGATCACTTCATGGGTAGGTCCTTCAAATCTAAACCCCATTTGGAGCAATGGACTCAACGGCCAGTTTCTCTTCCTAACAATGAGTGTGGTGAGAAAGAAATACATCCTATGAAGATTTCACCAGAAATAGTTCACCTGAGAATTGAGTTCTGCCAAAGTGACTAAGGGGAGGGTTACATTTGCCAGATACTTATCTCATTTGTCTGGACAATGAGAGAGTCATGTATTAATAAACATAGTTAATATTTCTCTAAATGTTTCAGAAATATACAGGTAGGTACAAGGGGGGGCGGAGCTAAGATGGCTGAGTAGAAACAGCTCATCCAAGCCACTCTGCCCCCAGATTCCCCCCAAACTATGTAAAAGGGGACTCTGAACAACTTCTGGAGCCCCGGCACCCACAGAACAATACAGAGAAGCTAACCTCCCGCTGAGGACAGCCCAGAAGCCCTGCAGGAAGGACCAGCACAGTGCTGGCAGTGCACAGCGTGGGGAGCGCCTGAGTTGTGGTTTTAGCCCCAGGGCGGCCAGGCCAGCAGCTAGCGGGTGGGACCCCAGAACACCAGCAATTGTGGTGACTCCAGAATTATCAACATAGACATGCCTTGGACAAAGTGAGAGGTTAGTGCCCTATGGACTTTGGGACCAGTATTTGGGGAATGCATCGGCTTCCTTCCCTGGGGGCTAGAAGCCACTGAGGAGACATGCCATTTTGCAGTTTTCAGAGGCAGCTCCAGCTCCTGGCCTGCAAACTGTAGGGAGATCCAGCGATCAGTCTTGGGGGGTAATTGCTCTTGCTTTAACCTCCCTGGATCTGGATTGTGATCTGGGATGCAAGTTGTGGGTGGGTTTCCATCTTGCCAGAAATGGAAGTTGCCCCCCCCCCCACGTTTGGGGCGAAAGTTCCTGTCTGGCACCAGGCCATACTGTGGCAACAAGCCCAAAAGCCAAGTAATTAAGTGGCAATATGCCAAGGCAAAGGAAACAAATTAAACAGAAAAATGCAACCTTAGACTCCTACTTTGGGGGCAAAAACGATCGAAGCATAGAGTGAGAGGAGGACTGTGAGGTCAGAAGTCCTGCTCCAAAAGCCCCAGGGGAAAACATGAGCAGGTTGCAGGCCATAGAGGACCTTAAGAAGGACTTTAAAAATCAAATAAGAGAAGTGGAGGAAAAATTGGAAAGAGAAATGAGAAGGATGCAGGAAAAGTATGAAATGAGGGTCAACAGCCTGACTGAGGAAAACAACACCTTAAAAAATAGACTAACTCAAATGGCAAAGGAGGCCCAAAAGGGCAATGAGGAGAAGAATGCCTTAAAAAGTCGAATTTGCCAGATGGAAAAAGAATCTCAAAAGTTCACTGAGGAGATTCATTCCTTCAGACTTAGACTGGAGCAAATGGAAGCTAATGACTTTATGAGAAATCAAGATGCTCTTAAGCAGATCCAAACAAATGAAAGATTAGAAGGCAATGTGAAATATCTCATGGGAAAAACCATGGACCTGGAAAATAGATCCAGGAGAGACAATTTAAAAATTATTGGACTACCCAAAAGCCACGATCAAAGAAAGAACCTAGAAATCACCCTTCAAGAAATTCTCAAGGAAAATTGCCCTGATGTTTTAGATCCAGAGGGCAAAATAGAGGTTGAAAGAATCCACAGATCACCTCCTGAAAAAGATCCCAAAAAGAAAACTCCCAGGAATATTATAGCCAGGTTCCAGAATCCCCAGATCAAGGAGAAAATACTCCAAGCAGCCAGGAAGAAACAATTTCAATATTGTGGAAACCCAATCAGAATAGCCCAGGACCTGGCAGCTTCTACACTGAGGGATCGAAGGGCATGGAATATGATATTCCAGAGGGCAAAAGAACTGGGAATGAACCCAAGGGTCACCTACCCAGCAAAACTGAGTATTTTGTTTCAGGGGAAAATATGGTCATTCAGTGGAATAGAGGACTTTCAAGCATTCTTGAGGAAAAAAAACCAGAATTGAATAGAAAATTTGACATCCAGACACAAGAAGGAAGAGATGCCTGATAAGGTAATCAGGGAAAAGAAATCAAAAGGAACTTATCAAAGTTGAACTATTTATATTCCTATATGGAAAAACAATAATTGTGACTGATGAAATCTTTCTCTGTATGAAAATAATGGAAGAAGGGTATGTGGCCATATGAATACATATGTGAATGTGTGTGTATATGGTTACAGTTATACATGGATAGAGGGCACAGGTTGAATTTGTTGGGAAGGGAGAATACTCAAGGGATGAAATTATGAGGTGAGAGAGGAAAGTGGCAAGAGGAGATGGGGGGAGACAGGGTAGGGTAAACTATCTCATGTAGAAGAAGCAAGGGGAAGTGGTTGCAAGGGAGGGGGAGAATAAGGAAGGCAAAAAAGGCAAAACCACATTCTCATTGAGTTTGGTTCTGGGAGAGAATGACATACATGCTAAATGGGATATCTCAACCTGCAGCAGAATAGGGGGATGAGAGGAGGGATGATGGATCGGGGGTCATCCTTGGGGGGAGGGGAGGTTGGAAGTACCCACTATAAAAGAGGGACAGGATCAAGTAGGGAATGGACCAGGTGGGGGTTGGGATGAGTGGGAGGGAATTATAGCTTGATTCTTCTGTGATTATTGTGTTATCTAATTGTTAACTATGGTGAGCTTATTTCAATACATTTGTGATCTTAAAAAAAAAGCAATATACAGGTAGTATTTCCCAAGGAAGGTATATTATCCTAGCAAATACCACTTTTCTCTAACCATGGTATAATACAGGTACATTAAAAAGAAAACAAAGAGAAAGACTTTACATCATTCTCATCTAGATGCCAAGATAAAGTGTCAATACCTTTAAAAAAAGCAGTAGTTCTTATTACCCAATGCCAGGCCACTGGGTTGGAGCTGAAGTTAGGCCATCCCCTTCCCCAAAATCTTTCCTCCACCCTGGCTGAAGCCTTTAAGGATACACAATAAAATATAAAAATTATCATGGCCCACATTAATACGCTTCCCTCTGATTAGGAAAGGATAAACCTTCTAAGCCCCCAAGTCATGGAATCAGAGAATGTTAGTGCTAGAAGGACATGATAAATAGGCAATCCTTGCTTACAAATAATTTCATGAGCCCACAACTAAAACAAGACAAATGTTACATTCAGGAAAATAATTTGAGGGAAATCATTAGAAGAGAATGATATGGGCTTTGCAACAGAACTTCCAACCAAGAATGAGGTCATACAGAAGAGCCATTTTAGTCTTCAGATGGAAAGATTTCTGGGGTGCATTGCCCCTTTAAAAGCCACCTTAAAATGTTACCAAACAGTTATTGGAGAAATATAGGAATTATACCTCTGGCTCTATTCGGGGAAGCCAAGCAAGATTTCCTTAAGCAAGGAGAGGAATCCTATGACCTGGAATAGTCCTCCAAACATGCAGAATCACATAATTATTCTCAGTAAATGTGTTACTTTTGATGGTGACCTATGACCTAACACTAGAAAAAGTTGACCCTTCAGAAATGTTCTCCACAATTTTAAAGGGATCTTGGTGTCCCACCCAGATGACTCCACAACTCCAAAAGATTTTCTATGATCTTAGAGATTCCTAAAAACTTAACTCTGATCTATCTTTAGGTCTTTGATGACAAGTTCTATGTATCATTAAGGGTAGTGTTCCCTTCCACTTGCAACCCTTCGATCTTCCAGAGACTGCAGTGAAGACATGTGCCCATGAGTGGAGATTTTGTAGCTTGGGGTTATATAGTCTCAAAAGCACCAGTCTGCTCCTTATTTGTCCTGCTCCTGTCCCATGGGATAGAATTTGGCCACTCCAAACCTCCTTCTCTTCTCTTTATTACTAGTTCCAAACTTTCCCAGGCTGTATTGTCAACATTACATAGTGCATTAAAGTTTACAAAGTGCTTTATACAGATATGTCATTCTATCCTAAAAACAAGCCTGGGAAGTAGGGGCTATTATTATCCCCATTCTACAAATGAAGAAACTGATGCAGATACACATTGTCTTACTGAACATCACACAGCTAAACAGTGTTTGAGTCCAAATTTGAACTCAGGTGTTCCTGCCTCCAGGTCCAACACTATTCAAGGTGTCACCACCATTTAGTGAAATCTCCCAGGAGGCTCTAGGGACTATAGTCCCTAGAAGCTTAGGAAACCTGGGGCTTTGGCAAGGATCTTAGATGGGATTACAGATTTAGAACTGACCATCTAGTTATTAAGGAATTTCTCAACCCAGAGGTCCAAAAATACAAGGGAGTAATTTATCCAACCTATGCTGCTCTGACTGGAAGTCAATAATAAATCAAGAAGCAAGGCTAGAAGGGGAAAAAAAAGTTTAATTAACATCAGCTGATGGGCAATTGCTAGGTGGCTAGCAACTTCCTCTAAAAGGAGATATGAACACAAAGAATTTTACATAACTTTAGGGCAGGTGACAAAAGAAGCTTTTCAGTTAATGTTGCTCACTTTCCTTTTTTGGAGGTGGAGTGACAGGGACCTGTTCTTGGAAAATTTGGAGGGTGGAAGGAAAGAAGGTCCTAGCTTTGGAGTAACTTTGGGGTTATCCAAGGTCAGATCTGTTTCTCTTAGAGGTATATCTGAATGTCTAGGAGGAACCATAGGTCTAAAGTTGTAGAAGCCTCCCTTTGAGATGTAATCAGGCAGGCTACATTTCTTCCATCTCAAAGGCTACCATTTCTGGGGAGATGTCTCCCCCAAACTCACAATACATGGGTTTTAAATTTTTTTATATTTATATTTTAATATTTTTATTACATTTCCTCCACATAGTTCAATCTTATTTTATAGGTGAAGACCTTGAGATCTAGAGGGAGTTAAATGATTTGTTCATGGTTACAGAAATAGCAAATGACAAAGGCAGGATTTGAACCCAGGTTTTTTTTAATCTCACCAACCAGATTAGTGATAATAGAGGTATATATTTAGTGATTGGGTGGGTAGGTGGTACAGTGGCTAGAGTCCTGGGCCTAAAGTCAGGAAGATTCATCAGATCTGTACTCAGATATCTACTAACTAGCAGTGTGACCCTGGGCAAGTCACTTAATCCTGTTTGCCTTGGTTTCCTCATCTGTAAAATGAGTTGGAAAAGGAAATGGCAAACCACTCTAGTATCATTGGCAAGAAAACCCCAAACGGGGTCACAAAGAGCTGGAAATGAACATTTTACATATACATAGATAGATATTCTTGACTGAAATGTTCATGCTAGCCCCTAAATTTAATAAAGGCAAAGGAGCAGAGTAAAATGCAAGTATATAATCCAAAAGCCATTTTCTGCCATTAACATTATGGTGTAAATCAAAAGAGATCAACTGGGTTCCAAGGGGATTGGGCATAGGACAAATATGATTTAATCATAAATCTATAGATTCATAGATTGTTGGAACTGGAAGGGAAGCCGGTAACTTACAGATCATCAAATCCAAGACTGTCATACAGACTAGGACACTGAGTCCCCTAATAGAGAAGTGATGCCCAAGATCACTGAGAAAGTCAGTAACAGGGCCAAGAGCATGTCTCCAGTGATGCCACTCATGGTCCAGGTTTCTCTCTACCATGTCTTTGAATATAATAAACCAAGAAAGGAAGCCCTTGGTGGGGACCTGGAGGTTCAGGAGGGAGCATAAAGACATCAGGTGCTTGGAAGCAGGGACTATTTTAAAAAAGTAGGAAAGAGAGTGTTTGAGGGGGAGAAGGAGACATTGAAAACTTTAGGTCATACCTTCCACAACTTCTCTCAGGAGTGACAGTGTAAGGTCAGAGGATTAGATACTGGGGAGACTTATCTGTATCATGAGAAGTTTATAGAGAAAGAAGAGGGATTAACTTCTTTTCACAAGGGATCATTCTCTCATCTTCTCACCAGCAGCAGACCAACAGCTATACCTTTGGCCACAGACCAAATCCTACCAGATTTGAACCTTTTATTTCCTGTACTTTAGAGACCTGCTATATCTCATAGGCCCAACCTCTCTTCATCTTACACTCTGACCATCCTCTCACCAGTCACTGTTCTGCTATATCCCCTTTCTTTCTCCTTTTCTAGTTATGAACCATAATCAAGTCAATGTTTCCATTGCTATTAGAATGGGTATATCAATCTACTCCTCTCTGACTCCACTCACTATCCTGCAGCTCTTTTAGACCAAAGAATCCTATCATTGATCACCACTCCCTCACAGGTGCCCCCGTGAGTAGAATGCTAGGCCTGGATTCAGGAGAACCAGAGATCAAATATTGCCTCAAATACATAGTAGCTGTGTGACCTTGGACAAGTCATACAACTTGTTTTCCTCAGTTTCTTCACCTGTAAAATACGGATAATAATAACAGCTGCTTCCCAGAGTTATTGTCAGGATCAATTGAGGTAAAATTTGTAAAGCGCTTGGCATAATGCCTGGCATGTAGTAGGTGCCATAAACATGGTAGGTTTAAAATTATTATTATTATTATTATATTTGCTGACTGTGAGTTCCTTGGGGGCAGGGGCTATTTTTTGCCTTTGGCACATAGATGTTACTTAATAAAAGTTGCCAACTCACTGACTCTATTAGAATATAAGCCCCTTGAAGGAAGAGACTAACTTTGCTTTTTTTTTTTTCTGGAGGGCAGCTGCGGTTAAGTGACTTGCCCAAGGTCACATGGCTAGTTCTTGTTGTTAAGTGTCTGAGGTCGGATTTAAACTCAGGTCCTCCTGACTGCAGGGCTGGTGCTCTATTCACTGTGCCACCTAGCCACCCTGAAACCTTAGGTCTTAGCAAAGCATTTGGCATATAGAGAGCACTTAAAAAGTACTAGGAAAAATAATAGATAGAGTTTTGAGCTTAAGAGTCAGAAAGACCCGAGTTCAAATTCTGTCTCAGACACTTAGCAATGTTACCATTGGCAAGTCACTTAATATCTCAGTTTCCATATTTGTAAAAGAAATAATAACAGTATATGTTTCATAAGGTTATTGTGAACATCAAATGATTGGTAAAGTCCTTTGCAGACCTTGAAATGCTATATGAATGCTAATTGTAATTGTTTTTCATTCATTCATTCTCTGTATTTCACTCAAAGTGTGACAGAAATAAGAATCCTGACTTTAGAGGCCCTGGGATGGAATACCATGCTCTGATGCTTTGTTATTAACTTTGTGGCTTTAGGCATGACATCTTTCCCACTCTTAGTTTCCTCATCTATACAATGAGAGGGTTAGACTAGAAATGACCTCTAAGGTCCTTTTCAACGCTAAATCTATGATCCTGAGTCATTTCAACTCATCCTTTGGATGTCTTCCAATTCGAGGAGTTGTCATCCTTTGTAAAATACGAGGATTGATATCTAAGGGATATCTAGGGCCACTTCAAGTTCCATAATCAGAAACGTGTCCCAGCATTTTAGGAAAGGTCTCTCTTGTTCGTTATTTTCCTGACAGCACATAGCAGGAAGGAGAAATGAATCAAAGAGGACGTGGCCTCAGATAAAGGTACCTTTTATGTGGCTAGCAGTCACACACTTCATTCATTCACTCAAGTCACACACTTCATTCATTCATTCATTATTTTTTCACTTAGCACCTTGGTTGCTGATAGGAGAAGAAGAGCATTTCCCTTCCTTTCAGCTTAGTCAAAGAGACTTGTTTTCATAAGAAATAAAAGTAACTGCTTTAATTCATACTGCTGATCAGGTGTCAGCCTAAGGATGGGGCCAAGGTGAGGAAAGGGAGTGAAAAGAGCATAGACTGACAGCTAAGTGATAAGGGTTCTTGTCTCCCCCCAGCTGCTGTGTGACCCTACTCATGTCTCTTAACACCTGACCTCAACTGAATTTACTTCAGCTGTAAATCCTTTAAAGTATGGGACTTATGTTTTGTTTTATCTTAGTAACCCCAGTGATTAGTATAGCATCACCCCTGTGCCAAAGAAATAATGAACACAAATCACATTTATTGAATTCAATCAAATCTGTAAAGTGAGGAAACTGGTGTAAAGAATCATTTCAGTCCCATGATGTTCTAAAAATTTTATGATTCTTTGAATGGAAAGAAGATGACATCTACAACACAACTTTGGTGAAATGTAGCTATTTATCTGAGTAACATTAAAGTCATTCCTTAAATTCTTTGGTTCTCTAATTTTCCTCTAGAACCATATTGTTAATCCTGATTTGGATTTGTGTCAGAGGACCTGGTTTGGACTTCCTATTGCACCATTTAATACCTGTGTGACAGTGAGCAAGTTATTTAACCTCTCTTAGCTTGCTTCCTCATCTGAAAAAAACAAAAACAAAAACAAAAGAAATCCAAGCTGATTATACTAGAATCAAGTGACTAGATGAGCCCTCAGAAGCCTTCTGGCTCTAAATTTCAGAATGCTAACCTTTTTTTTTTGTACCATAGACTTCATTGGAATCATGGTGAAGTTCCTTTTCAGAATAATGTCTTAAATACATAAAATAAAATAAATATGCTTACTAAAGAAACCAACAATATATAAATACAGTAATCAAAATGTAAAAAAAAAAAAAGCTCAGAGATTCCAGAACCCCTGCTCTAAATCTATAATCCTATAATCCCCAAGGTCTTTTCTAGCTTTAACATACTGGACATATCCTGAATGAGATTTATTAGGGTTTGTATTAGATGACCTTTGAGGCCTTTTCCATAACCAAGGCTCTATGAGGCTATCATTTTATTCAGGAAGGGAAAACTTGAGCTTTATCTCCAAGTAAGTAATGGACACAGATCAGCAAAGAGGGGTCAGAGGCCTCCATTCTTTCTTTATCCCACTAGCACCCTTTCATTTAATCCAACAAGCATCTATTAAATATCTGCTATATGCTGGGTTCTGAGTATTCAAAGACAAAATTGAAGGATCCTCTGCGCTCAAAAGTTTACATTCTACTGAAGGTAAGGGTGGGGTGAATTATGTATAAAAAAAGCAAATATGTCCATATGTACATAGTATGGATATACCATACTACATATATATATATATATATATACACACACACACACACATATATATATATATCTCCACATACATATATGCATACACATCTTTATGTATATTGGTTTGGGTGTGTGTGGGAAGCACATTGTCCTGCACTCCCCCAGTTGGTGAACAATTGCTCTTTCTCATACTGTGTTCATGTTCCATTTTTTGGCTGTAAAAATGGTCATGCTACCCACCCCCAGGAAGACTCTGCCCTAGGAAAATGAATAGAGCTTCTCAGAAGAAAAGAGCCATTGGTGCACTTGAGGAAGGGCACTGTCTCTTCAGAAGAATAGAAGGCCCTTTAGTAGGCCAGGTTTAGCTGCCCTGGCTCCTGTGTGCTAATATTAAGAGGAGCTTCCCCGCCAATGTACTTAGGCAGCACAATAAAGCATCTTTACAGCCCAGCTTCACCACAGCTACTATTGATTCACTGGCATGTGCTCCCTCAATAGTAAAAGGCTGCCAGGATTTACTCCCAAAGCTTTTCCCTTCTCCAGGCCGTCATTATTCAGTGTAATACTCCTTTAACCTGGTGGAGTTGTTGCTGTTGCTAATACTGCGTTAGCAAATTATCGATCCAAATGATGAGAACAGGAATCGTTTCTCCTGTTGCAGGATGTGCAATTGGATCTACATTCTGCCCCAGTAATTTTCTCTATAGATCTTTCAGGGGGACTAGACAAATGGACCATTAAAAGGAGGGGAGGGGAGCTGCCTGAGGTTGATGGTACACTTGAGCTGAATCCAAACTTTATTGGTGTTTCTCAGTTTCTATTTGAAAACTTATAAACACTGCTCTTTGGCACTTTATGGTTTCATCTTGTTTTTTGGTTGTTTTGTTTATTTTATTTTTTATTTTCTCTTGCTTTTAGAGGGGAAAGAGGGACAAATTCATTTTCCCCCTCTCCTTTTTAAACTGAAATTGAAGCTTACCAACAGCTCAAGAGATCCTGACAAGGGCAACACAAAGTCAATGGCCCCCTGAGTAAAAATGAGAATGAAAAGATAACATGGGATAATGGAAGTTGGTGCATTTCAAGAAATCTACACCTTGGAGGAGAACCAAAGGGCATAATATCTTGAGAGGGAAGGTCACATCAGTTTCCATCAGACTTTCATTACTAATGAATTATTCTACATATTCTCATTAATCCAATTCTATTTTAGCAGCTGGGTGATAAATAGATTAATAAAATCTACGGTCACATTAATTGAACCACAATATCTAGAAAAAAGGAGGCTTAGTCCCTCCAAAGCCTGACCTCCACATTTTGGAGCACTGTGTTCAGCAATTGAGTAACTCCTTTTAAGTGGAATATTAACAAAGAAAATTAAGTAGGCTGGTCACATAGTGAGAATGAGGGACATGAGATAGACTGAGTGAGTGTTGCACAGGACCCTAGAAAACATTAAAAGACTAAGTGGAAATAACACTGGTACATTTCCTACATCCCCACTGGAGGCTTTATAGAAGGACTTGGAGAAAGAAAAATGTGTCCTATGAGAAGACACGGATAGGCTGTAATCTGTGCTAGTTGGAAGAGTGGAAATGCCTATATATGAAGGATCATAAGGATCTGTCAAAGAATGGAAGTAGCAATATTGGAATATTTTAATATTTCACCATGAAAGTAACCAGGACGGAAAAGGGCCCTTGAGACAAAGCCATATGAGGAAAAATGGAATGAACTGGAGTTAATCTAGAGAAGAGAGGACTTAGGAAGTAATTATATTTGTTTTTAATGCCTATCATTCCAAAGAGCAAAATTATGTGAGAGTTGGAGGGAGGCATATTTCAATTAGAAAAACTCCCCCAAATTAATTTGATCCAAAATATGTAATGAGCTGCCTGGTTAGACAGTGAGTTCAGCATAATTAGAGGTTCCCAAGCAGTCTCTTCATGATCAACTGCCAAGGAAATTCTAGAAGGTGTTTTAGAAGGCATTTAGGGGGCACATGGGTTTTATCTGTCAGATCTATGGATAAGGGAAGAATTTAAGGCCAAACAAGATATAGAGCATTAAAAATGCAAAATAATTTTGATTATGTAAAATTTTTGAACAAATAAAACCAATGCAATCAAAGTTAAAATGAAAGCAGAAAACTGGGGAAAAAATGGCAACAAGTATCTGTGATAAAAGTCTTATTTTTTAAATATATGGAGAACTGAGTCAAATTTATAAGAATAAAAGCCATTCTCCAATTGATAAATGATCAAAGGGTATAAACTGGCAGTTTTCAGGGAAAGAAATCAAAGCTCTCTATAGTCATATGAAAAAAAATGTTTTAAATCATTATTGACTAGAGAAATGAAAATTAAAACAAACAACTCAGAGGTGTTACCTCACTCCTATTAGGTTGACTAATATAACAAAAAGGAAAATGATAAATGTTGGAAGAATATGGGAAAACTGGAACACTAATGCATTTTGGTGGGTTTCTGAACTTATCCAGTCATTCTGGAGAGCAATTTGAAACTATGCCCAAAGGGCTATAAAACTGTGCACATCCTTTCATACAGAAACACCTCTGCTAGGTCTACATCCCAAGGAGATAAAAAGTGTGTATGTGGGAAGGACCTATTTGTACAAAAATGTGTATAGCAGTTCTTTTTGTGGTGTTTAAGAACTGGAAATCAAAGGGATGCCTATCAAATGGGGAAAGGCTGAATAAGCCATGGCATATGATTGTGATGGAACATTAATGTACTATAAGAAATGAGAAGATGGAAAAACTTACATGAATTGAAGCAAAGTGAAGTGAGCAGAACCAGAACATTGCATGCAGTAAAAGCAATACTGTAAAATGCAGAACTGTGAATTACTTAGTTATTCTCAGTAATACAATCATCCAAGATGATCTCAAAGATTCATGATAAAGCACACTATCCACTTCCAGAAAGGACTGATTGAGTACAGACTGAAACATGTTGTTGTTGTTGTTGTTGTTTTAACTTTCATTTTTTCTTTCTCCCTTTCTTCTTCTTCCTTTCTTTTTCTTTCCTTCCTCCCTTCCTTCCTTCCTTCCTTCCTTCCTTCCTTCCTTCCTTCCTTCCTTTCTTTCTTTCTTTCTTTCTTTCTTTCTTTCTTTCTTTCTTTCTTTCTTTCTTTCTTTCTTTCTTTCTTTTTCTTTTAAAGTAATTGGGGTTAAGTAACTTGCTCAAGGTTACACGGCCAGTCATTATTTGTGTGTGGGTGCTCATTTTTTGAAGCTGGATTCGATCTCGGGTCATCCCAACTCTGAGGCCGGCACTCTTACTCACTGGGCCACCTAGCCACCCCATTTCTTTCTTTTTTCTTTCTTATTTTCTTCCTTCCTTTCTTTCATCTTCTTGTACAAAATGACTAATATGGAAATGTTTTATATGATTGCACATGTCATATATCAGGTTGCTTACCACCTCAGGGAGAGGGGAAGCAGGGGGGGGATAGAATTTAAAACTCAAAACTCTTAAAAAATGTTAAAAATGTTTTAACATGTAATTTGGCAGAAAAAGGAAATTATTAAATAAGAAAGACTAGTACCTCTGATATGAGGGCTACTGAGCCCTCTTCAGGGCTATCTTCTTCCTTTTGTATCCACCTGCCAACCAATTCTCATTTGTGGATCCAAGAAGCTGTAGCCACACTCCAGTAAACCCTTTTGGCAGATGGACTAAACCAAGTTAAAGGTATATAAGGGTGTTAAACTCAGCTATTACAGTTGGTGAGTTAGAGTAGTGTCAATAATAAACATGCAAAGACTTCTCCCAGTGGAATATGCAGATGCAAATAATTTGTTTGAAAGATGGCAGAAGCAGGCACTATGGAGCACTTAGAGCTTGGTTAGACATCAAATTCACGAGTGTCATCCACTTCATCCTGAGCCATTGCCAGTGGTCTTTATTTTTGTCTTGCTTTAGACTTTGATGATTCTGGAAGAAAGAGCAAGGCTGACAACTTCACACAAGTCTGCCTCACTTAAATCCAATTTATATACAAGACAAAAGACATCACCCATACCATTTTGGTATTTTTTACCTACCTCAAAGTCCTATGGTGATGAGTAAATAATGAAGCAGCAGGTATAGATACAGTAGGAGCTGTAGTTATAACTGTGCACACAGGGAGCCCAGGCCACAGGGTAGTCTTCTCACTGGACTGAAACAGCAGTGGTTTTTGGCAGCCCCTTAGGTGTCTGAACAGCCTTCTTTAAAGCTAGTACTGCTTCATCCTGGTATGAGGGAGGCGCTAGTAAACGATCACCTAAAATTATCTGCTTCAACTAACCCTGACCTACTTACCACAGCAGATAGGGATCCTAGCCTGTGGTTGAAACACACACACACACACACACACACACACACACACACTTTTGTGAAGATGATTTGTATATGCTTATGGACAACAAGAAATCCAGTAAACCTGAAACACAAAGAACCCTTGTTGTGAAAGAACCCAGAATGTACCATATCCAAATAGCAGTCCTGAGTGAAACAAGGCTGGTAAATGAAGGCCAGCTTTTTGACATCATAACTAGATACATGTTTTTTTTTTTCTGGAGTAGAAACAGTGATAGAGTGTTGCAAAGATTGTGTAAGTTTTCCTATCAGAACTAATCTAGTCATCAAGCTCATATGCCTTATAAAAGAAGAGGCTCATGTCAATGTGATCGCCACTTGCAGGAAAGCACCAGAAGAAGAAACAGACAGGATATGAGATTAATGAAGGTTATGTGTGGAGAAGAGTGATGGATTAATTATAGACTTGCCTTCTCCAAACTATACATTCACATTCAACCAAAGGCAAGATGACTACCAAAAGACTTAATGTCAAGAGGTTGGAGCACTTCATCATGTGTAAAGAGTTTGTTATTAATTTGGAGGGAAAGCTGAGCAACAGTTGGTTGTTGTTGGCTGACAACAGTGGAGCAGAAAAAGAGTGGACAGTTTCCAGATATTTGGCATACAGTACCACATTTACTTAACTGAATCGGAATGTTCACAAACATTAAGACTGACTTGGTGAAAATGATGAGAAGATTCTGAAGCTACTAAACAAAAAATGAGAACTCCATAGTGTTTGCCAGCAGGAAAGTTCATCCATCTCTAAGATGGCAGCAGTTAACTTCATTAAAAGTACAAGCAAAGCATAGAGAGATACAGTATTCTTGGTTCTGTAAGAAGGTCAATATAATTTAGTTTAACACTGATAGTAACAACCCAAAGCAATTGTCTTGAATGCTATTTATGGGCCAAAGATGTGTGGTGCATCTCAACTACTCAGTGCTGATTGATTGTTTGTTTGATTGGTTGTTGTCCTTCATTCTTGAAGAGGACCAAAATGACATCACTATGCTAAAGTTAAATTTCAATGTGTCTGACTGTGGCTGATTAGACCAAAGGAGCTTAGAATGCTCTATCACAGGTCAGGCACAAGTAGTTTGTGTGAACATTTGGGTGGAATCTCCAGATTTATGCACCCTGCATTTCCTTTGAGCTGCTTCAATTCTGTTTTGCTCATAGAGCACAGCACCTTCTCTGAGCCACATTGAACATTGATAAGCACATGATCCTAGAGAGATGAGCTGAACACTTCCACAGTATTCTCAACAGACCACCATCAACAAATACTGAATACACTGACTGTATATTTCAGGTTGAAGTCAATCCCTAACCAACTGAACTTCCAACTGAAAAAGAGATTTTCAATACCATCAGGATCCTCTTGTGTGGCAAAACACCTGGTGCTGATCCTTCTTTCCTTCCTTCCTTCTCCAGGGCCAGATTTGAACTAAAATCTTCCTGACTCCAAGGCTGGTGTTCCATCCACTGTGCCACGTAGCTGCCTCTTTGACTTTCCTTGTTTATGGTTCTGGAAGGGTCTTTAAATCAACCAACTAACCAGTTAGTTTTATTAAATGTCTGCTATGTGGCAAATACTCTGCTTGGAGAAGAAGATAGAAGTACAAAGAATGAAGCAATCCCTAATCACAATGAATTTATTTTCTAATGGGTAGCCCTCAGTTTTACTATCTGAAAAATCAAGGGTTGGACCAGATGATATCTAAGGTCTCTTTTAACTCTAAATCCAGGTTCCTATCATCATCCCTCATCTGCACTTACCCCAATACCCTCTACAATTATCCTGCATGACCCCAACTGGTGATTCAAACTAACTCCTTTCACACAAAAATAAGTATTCTTTTAATTTATTTTCACTCAGTTTCCTCAAGTATACCACATTTCCTCAATAACAAAAACATTGCTGATAATAATATTTAATGTATCCATGGTTTCTCTGATATAAAATATAACAAGGGGCATACTCAAGTCAGCTGGTACCAGCTGATTGTTAAGTTTTCACTGTGAACATTTATACTTTGGAAACTGAAATACCATAGAGCATTAGGTGGTTCAGTGGATAAAGTGCTACTAGACCTGCAGTCAGAAAGACTCATCTTTGTGAGTTGAAATCTGGCCTCCAACACTTTTACTAGCTGTGTTAACAATTCAGTTTAAACTTAAAAGTGTTCCATGTTCACTTCTGTTTTTGTTATTTTCCTGGAGAGCCAGTCATTAAACATTTAGAAGTACATCCCAGACACACCTGTTCACCACTACAGATTCCCAACCTCTCTATGAATAAACATTCTTAGGAAATCCTAAGTCCAAAAAAATTAACACCTGTTGGCCAGACTTATCCATGGGTCTCCCAGAACTTAACTGTGACCCTTTTCAAATGATAGCTGAAGAGACCCTCAACAAATCCCAATCAGAGCTAGTCTCCTATCTGTATAGTCTTTGAGAACTAAAAGCAGCTTTCATACTACAATGAGATATCAGAGGACTCCAATGCAGGAATACTGAGAATATTAAAGCATCCCTCACCCCAGCACAATCGTGTTTTTGTTTGTTTGTTTGTTTTTATTTTCAATGTGTCTTCAACATATAGAGTTCCCCTTAAAGTAAGATGACTTTATTATTCCCATTTTAGAGATGACAGAATAGTGGTGCAGGAAGGTTGAGAATTATCCAGTTTCACATGGTTAGCTGACAAAAGAGTTGTGACCCCAATGGGGTCCTCTGTCCAATATTTTCATGGAAAAAAGTGGCTTCAGCCTAATCATAATGGGCAACTGGGTGACTCAGTAGATAGAACATCAGGCCTGGAATAAGGAATACCTGAGTTCAAATCTGGCCTCAGACACTCGTTAGCTGTGTGACCCTGAGCAGGTCACTTAACTTTTAATTTTAGGGTATTTTTTAAAAACTTGCTTCAGTTAGAGAGTTCTTGACATACCTGCCCTGCTTGTTCTCCATGGCAAAGGCTAAGTCCATAATGATTCTTGATGTCTGACTTCTTTCATTAGAATGTGAGCTACTTGAAAACAGGGACCCTGTTTTTGCCTTTGATTCCTCATTACTTAGCACAAAGTATGACACATAGTAAGTGCTTAATAAACTGATTATTGATCGACCCTGTGTACATTTTGTATAATGCTATGAGTTTAGAGTAGATGGAGTGAAAAGAAAATAAGGAAAGAACTGAAGTTCTTTTTTCTATTCAAGTTCAGTTCAAAAAAACAGCTTTAGTGTCGGGTAACTTATTTTGCCAGGTGATCTTCAGAATCTTAATACAATTCAAATGGAAGCCATTCAGTTTCCGGATATAGAACTAGTATTGCTATCCTGGTGTTATAGGCATATAACAAGGAGGTCAGCACACCAGCTCTTCAGACCCTCTGTTTGTTAGGCAATCTAATACTTCTTCTCTCTCACCCTTTTCTTCAGAGCCTCCCAAACACTGAGCACATCCAAGAAGGTTGAGGAGTGAGAAAATGGTGTTAGATTTGGCAATTAAAGGATATTGGTCAACTTCGAAGAAAGACATTTCAGTTAAATGATAAAGTCAGAAGCCATATTGCATAGGATTTAGAAGCAACTGAGGAGAGGAAATAGAGGCATCTAAAGTAGATTAAATTCCCAAACAGTTTAGCTGAGAAGGAGGAGAGATATGAAATAATAGTTTGTGGTCATAGTTGGATCAACTGAGGTTTTTGTTTTTCCCTTAATGGATTGGCAATCATTGTAGGAAACAGGGAAGGAGCCAATAGATAATTTTAAGAAACCAGAGCATGAAGATGGTACTGGAGACAATCTGTTGGAGAAGATAGGGGGCTATGTGATTGCCTTGGCAGGTAGAAAAAGGATCTTTACATCTGAAACAAGGGTGAAGGACATAGTAAGGAAAGATATCTGAATGATAGCGAAGTAGAGGGGAGAGGGAGAGGAAGTTTTTGGCAAATGGCCTCAATTTTATTTTTATAAAGTATGAAGCTGAGTCCACCTCTGAAAAGGATGGAAGGGGGGATGGGAAGCTGAGGCAGAATGAACAGGCTATAAATAACCATGGTTATGAGTGGAATAGTGAATCAACTAGGGAAGTATGAAAGGACTGCCTTCCTACAGTAAGAGAGGGCCCTGCTGAAATTATGTAATATAAATTTGGAATCAATCAGCTCTGATACATAATCACATGTTTGCTTATGTCCTCTTAATAAAATGACAATGGTCCTGTCCAGATTTTATAAGGAGAGAGCTATACTAAAAAATTTGTCAAGAAAAGATCACATTCCTGTAAGCTTGTCAAACTGATCAGTTACAAATCTGCCTCCCTCCTTGCTTTAATAAGAATCAAAATTCTGAGAGAGAACCATTGATTGAGAAAGCAGAAAAGATAATATAGACAGAGCTAAAAAGAGAACTGAGCACATACCAATTTGATCATATTTAGGTCTATGAGAAGGGTGTATTTGTAGGACAGGTCTTTGTGCTTGAACTAGAGAAAGTGGTTTGAAGAAGCATCCTTTGTTATTGATGGACCATCCTAGTACACTTTACATGTCATACATTCAGGACAAAATATAATCTATGAGTAATAAATGTGCAATTATGGGACACCAAATTTGATCTGAAAAAATAAACTCATGGATGCAAGTACTATAATTGAAATTCTAATGTTCCACTTTTGTGTTTTAATGGAAAAGAAACACTTCTCTCTGCCCTATCTTGGCCCATTTTTGTAAGCAGCATCAATGAATATCTCAATTGTAAAGCTTAACCACTTTGGTTTAGTGAAACATGCCTGATTAAGTTTTACTGAGATTTCCAAAATGAAATAAGAAAGAAATTTCCCCATTGATTCTGCCAGAAAAGTGGGGGTGAGTGGGGGAGAGGGTTGGAGCAGGGATCTTGATCACATTTGACTACATCTAACTATTGATCAAATCACATTCCAGTCAGCACCAGAAATCATCTTCACTTTTAGAAACCACAGTGCCTGAAGCCATTAAGCATTCCAACATCTCATAATTTGCTGAATTCCAACCTTTTCCTTGGAGAGTAGATGTAGGATAAGGGTGGGGGGAGAAGGTTCTGACATGAGTGGACTGCCCTACAGTGACGCAAATTACTAGTTCCAGAGAACTATTTTTTTACCTACAAGCACAATGAGAAAAATTCAATTATTTATACATACATGCATATATATACACATACATAAGTGTGTGTATGCATGTAAGGGATTCTTGTTAGCTATAAGCAAAAAATATAGTCATATATTTGAATATACATAGGAAAGCAAGCTTCCAATCTCTCTCTTAAAAAGTTAAAAAAAATGTAGCACAAAACCATTCACCAAAGGAGAGATTAATCTCAGGCTTTTACGTGTTTTATAAAATATTTTAAAGCACTTCTTCCTTAACAACAGGAGTACTGGAGTATATAATTCCTGTTGCAGATGCAATTATAGAGCTTCAGACTATGAGTATCTACAACCAAGCCCTATTTTTCTACATAAATAAGAGAGGTAGGAGTAGAAGAGTCACAAACATTCATTATAGCCATTGGTTTCAATTTCCTCCCCTATAAAATAAATTTCTAGAGTTCTTAAAAAAATAAACAATTTAAATTCAACTTCCTCTACTTTCCATCAGCAAATATTTATTAAATAGCCAAGATGACACTGGAATAGAATGCTGGACTTAGCATTACCAAGTAATGAATTTAAATTCTGCCTCTGATACTTTCTAGTTGTATGACTGTTCTGGGAGTCTCATTTTCCTCACTGGTACAGTGGGGGCATTAGAACCTGTAATAGTTCAGGGTTGTCATGAGGCTTAAATGAGATAAGGTATGTAAAACACTGAAAACATTAAAGTGCTGTATAAATATAGAGAAAGCTTCATGCTTCCCAGTAGAAAGGACATTGGATTTACATCAAGACCTAAGTTCTCAAAGTCAGTTTCTCTTCAGAGTGAAACCCTGAGAAATATCAGTTACAATTTATGGAACCGTAGATTTATTCATAGGCTTATAGAATCAAAGCTGGAAGGGACCTTCTAGATGATCAGTTTTGCATTATTACTCATTTTGCAGTGAGGAAACAGGACCAAATAGGTTAAATTAGTTGCTCAGTGTGACACAGGCAGTAGGTGTCAGAGCCAGAATTAAACCCAGGTGTTCTGATTGTAAATCCAACACACCACAACCTTACTAAAATATTTTTCTTTCCCTTTGCATATTAGGAAACTAATGCCCAGACAGGTTATCATGTCATCATCATCACCACCAACACCCT
The DNA here is from genome assembly GCA_011680675.1 of Gymnobelideus leadbeateri. Classification (NCBI taxonomy): domain Eukaryota; kingdom Metazoa; phylum Chordata; class Mammalia; order Diprotodontia; family Petauridae; genus Gymnobelideus; species Gymnobelideus leadbeateri. Next base: position 144,810 of record WOXC01012456.1, on the reverse strand, counting down.
ACCACCATCACTTTCACAACTTATTATATGCCCCTCTCTGGAGCAGATTTCATGGGAATAGAAAAGTATAAAACACAGTACCTGCCTCCTAGGAACTTTACATATAACAATTAACACTATAAAAATCATGTGGAGGATAAGAATGATTATAACAACTTATATTTTAAATCACAACAGTTTTCAAAATGCTTTCCCATTTATTATCTCATTTGATCCAAATGTCTTATAAGTAAGGGATCAACCTGGGAACTAGAGGCTTGAGGGGCTAGTTAAACCATATAGTTATGTTCACATTAGAAAGAAAGTCATTAAGCCAACACTAAAGTGTGCTCTTTGTTACCTTTCCTGATATTCTGGTTGGGGATGTAAGATAATACACATGAGACAATAGCACACAATGTCAGTCTCCTGTTATGAGGTAACCTATGGGTTATGTAGGATAGAAAGCTACAGAGAAGTGGTGACCGAGGCTTCAAAAAGAAGACACATTCAGGTAAACAAAGAGGCCATTCTTAGAAAAGAGAAATGAATTTCTATTTATCTTGTGGTGAGAATATTCTTGAAATGTTAAATGATTTTTTAAAATGGGCCTATGATGTTACTGAAACATTGAGTCCTCACTAAGGAATTCCCTCTTCCAATTGCTTCTTGGGATAATATTTTAAAATGCATTAAATAAAATGCTCAAGGTTACAAAATAAATCCATTACAAGGAAACACAGTTATCAAAGTTCTTTTTTTAAAATTATTTTTGAACAAAGAAGATCATAAAGCCCAGGTTAAGAACTTTTGCATTAGAAAGCTGTTTGGGTCCACTGAGTGTGTAAGTGATTTGCTCAGGGTCACTGAACCAGTATGTGTCAAAAGTGGGTCTTGAACCCAGGTCTTCAAATAATTTCTTAATTTATATCTAAATACTGATTAAATGTCTTTCCAAAAAAGTGATAAACAAGTTGTAATGGCTTCAATATTTAATTAAGTTCGGTAGTATGGAATGAACAGGAGTGGAATTGGACCAGTAAAGACCCAGATACTTCTCTTTTTATGTTAGCATGAATTTAATCCCCAACACCATACCTCTTCACCATCTACTCTCTAGACATGACCCTAAGTCTCGTGCACTCATCAGAAGGCAATTTGATGATAGCAGTCCTAATTACAGAGCTAGATGTCACCCAAAATATAAAGGAAGAGTCATAGTTCTCAATACATTCATGGCATGTGTAAATAAGGTCTGTAACAATATATAATGTTATATGGTGAATGAATGTAACTTTTGAGAGAGAGAAAGTGCTATGAGTGTTTGTGGGATGTATGCATTGAGTGTTACAATGATTAAAATATGTGTTGATTGCTTGTTATCATGGATTTAGAGAAAAATAAACTGCCAAAATGTTAAAGTGAAAAGAAGAGTAAGATCTAGAAAATATTAAACTGGGTCAAAAGTATGAGAAAATATTGAATATGTTTTCAGAACACTCAAGTTTTGGTTCCACTATCAAAAGGACTGGTATGGAAACGGCCTTACTAGCCTTCAATGCAGTTTAATTTAGGCTGCCTTTCCACAAACTACTCAATTTTAAAATTAAACATGTTTAGGATAAGTACAACAACCCAATATACTATCCTCAGTGACTAATACAGTTCCTTGCCCATTGAAAAAACACTTTCCTTTTCATCACTAATTTGAACCTATTAGTTCTCTTTTAATGGGAACTTCCAGTAAGGTTGCTTCTTCTACCAATGCAGATTGTCAACTATTCTCCATTTTACAGGGTTGGAAAATCACCTCCCTAAAGCAACTAGCTAAATAATATTTCACTTGGTAGATAATTAACAAATGCATATGATATTGGATTGACTAACATCAAGTCAATTTGATGGAATATCTATAATGTACAATATAGTGTGCTCAGAGCCAGGAATACAAAGAAGTATAAGGTAGGTCTAGATTGTATATGCCAAATGTTAAGATTCTGGGCAATAAATGTTTTAAAACAATCAACAATCAAAATTTCTGTTTTAAGCAAGAGAAAAATCAAGAAATTTTGGTATAAATAGGTGAAACTTGCATTTTTCATAGAGAGGTCCTTTCCATATACAACCTCCTATTTCAGTGACTTTGTCATCCCTTTGAATAGGAATGATTATTTGGCTTATCAGTGCAAGCAAAGTAACAATGAAAGCTGTTTCTCAGTCACACCGGCTTTAAGATAGTGGTGGTCCATTTTAGAAGAAAAGTCAGTAGTCCTGTGATCCCTTGAGCTAACATAATCCTTTGGAAGACCATTGAATAGAAAATACAGTTTTGTCTGAGATAGGCTCTCCAAGTGATGCACAAACTAATTGTAAATATCTCATATAGAAGAGCCACCTGCTTCTTAGACTTACATCATTCACACTTAATTTATATGCAGGTGGCATGCACATCATTTTCTCTTAATTTCTGCATAACAGTTCATTTTCACTTTAGTTGGAATCAGCGTTTCTCTTGGAGCATTTTTTATAAGTACAGCTTTGCCATAACCTGGACCAAAGCCATGAAATCAATGACAGATCTATTTTGAGGAATGTAAATAAAAACAGTGTAGGAAAACTTCAAAACAGAAGAACTTCTTTAAAAGAAAGAAAGAAAGAAAGAAAGAAAGAAAGAAAGAAAGAAAGAAAGAAAGAAAAAAAGAAAGAAAGAAAGAAAGAAAGAAAGAAAGAAAAAGAAAGAAAGAAAAAAATGAAAGAAACAGGTAAAGAAAGAAAGAAGAGGAACAATCAAGTCTATAATACTGACTTCAATGTGAGACTGTCCCTTTAAAGCAAAATGCCTTGAGTTCATTATGTATTCTCTAAGAGTTTTCAGTGGGGGGGGAGGGAGAAGGAGTGAGGAGGAAGCCACCTTAAATTCTTCATAGCTGTCCTGGTTGGTTTATCTACTGTGATTTACTGTTGTGATTGTTGACTAGCTGACCACTGATTTTAACACTGGGGTATAGAAGAGACAGATTGACATGGGTTTCATTAAAATTCAAGAAACTCAACTCCACAGAGAGCATGACTAACTTCCTTATACATGACAGGAATCCCCACAGATGGTACTTCACCCTTGCTAAAGGAATTAAGTCTACCAAAAGAATCCCTGTCTATAAGCAGCCAATTCCCCAAATCTACAGGCTCATCTGCACAGAAATTCTTTATACTGTCATTCTTAAGTACCTTAGGGTAGCTCTGAAAGACAGGGGGCCGAGAGGGAGCAGCAGCGGCTGCCTTCACTACCCCTCAAGCATGCTGGTGGCATGGGGATGATGGGATTATAAAGTAAACATCATAAAACACAGGGCTAGGGCATCCAGTGGCCACAGCCTATTTGCTGGTTTTCTTTTGCCCAGGAAGGGCCAGAGATAGAATTCTTATTACAATTACACAGAATCTCTGTACCAAATTGGCGGTTATTAAACCATTAAGTGAGTGCACAAATGAATATTATATTTGGTTCCTAGGTCAATTAACTTCTTCCTCATTCCCCTACCCCCACATTTTTCATGCTCATAATTTCCATGTTTTGTCTTCAAATGTTTAAGTGGTCTAGGGAATAAAAAACTCTCTCTCTCTCTCTCTCTCTCTCTCTCTCTCTCTCTCTCTCTCTCTCACACACACACACACACACACACATACTCACACATAGAGTAGCCATCACACATTCATTAAATTGTGTCATACAGGATATAAAGAAGACTGCCTTGTCTTTCCCTGACTATCTGCTTGTCAATCAGAGGCACCATAATTAAAACAAAGGAGGAGGAAAGAGGAGGAGAAAGGGTGATGTCAAGACATTTTCAAATTAAGAATGGACATTTAATAAGGGGAGGAAAACAGTAATTTAAATGAATAAATGACTTGGTTATCTGCATTGCCAATTGCTAAACCATGCAAAGTGTTTGTATCTTTCCTGATTTTCTATCTCCAACCCAACCAGACACCAGGGTAACATTGTTTTTGGTCACTAACAAGGGCATATTAGAAACGTCTTCTGGTTCAGCTTTCAGTTTATATGATATCAACTGAAATATATACTCAAGCAGTATATGTAGAGCTGTCAGCATTAAAAAGTATGAGAGATTACAGTACATTTTATGTTGAATTACGCAACATACACATTTGGCATCTCTGTTCCTAGAGTAGGAGTTGTAATAGACGCTACAGTTTCCTACTGTAATCCTCCCCAAATCTCCCCTCTAGTTAGGTGATGTGTTACTTTGTTACTGAGTCCAGAATGAAAGTTTTCATTGTGCTTTTGTCAATCCAAAAATTATCTTCTTTCTTTCTCCTTCATTTTGGGAGTGGTTGGTTGAATTTCCACTTGAACAAAGTAGAAGTAAGGGACTTATGTGCCTAAGAAAAAGTTTTAAAAATTTATCTCCCTAGGGAGGCTAGGTTGTGCAGTGAGTAAGAGCACTGGCCTCGGAGTTGGGATGACCCGGGATTGAATCCGGCCTCAGAAAATGAGCACCCAAACATACATAATGACTAGCCGTGTAACCTTGAGCAAGCTACTTAACCGAAATTGCTTTTTAGAAAAATTTATCTCTCTGCATTTGAAAATTGTACTCTCTGTGTTACTGTCCATCAAAAGCTCTGAGTCTTCCCTGTGACATAAATACCTTGACATATCACAAAAAATTTTCCATATACCATGATGGGTGTTGGGAGTGAGGGGTATCTCTACCATTAAAAACAGATTCATTCCTGAAAGTTAATGATAATAATATCTTTTGTTCTAAGAACAACAACAAAAAAATGATGATAGAGTATGCACTCGCCGGAAATCCAATCTTATTATTATTATTTTTTTTTTGGAATGTGCAATGAGACCAGACAGTAGGTATAGGACTTGTACATTAAATAAAAAATTAGAAAATTATGTATTTGATGTTCATTTTCCCAAAACAAAACTCCCCCACCCCAAGGTATAAGCACCTAAGATGCTACCAGATGTGGATCAGAGACAAAGGCTTTTGTCATATATACCTTTGTGCTTCAAATACAGGTAGAAGATATTGTCCCTGGAAAAATACTTTTATAAGGTAACATGATACAGCGTATCACTGAACTGGGACAGCTGTGAGCTGAAAGGTGGCATTGCTAGTAAACCTGAAACATCAGACGGCAAGAACTCTTTTCTATGATACCATAATCCGGTTGATTAGGAGTTTGGGATGACAGAACAATTCAGAACCAGCTTTCTCTGAATTATCAGTGGCATTTTCATGCTTGTTTAACTGGAGTAGTCATCTCCTCTGCCAACCATAAAATAGTTTCTTTATATAGCTTTGTGAGGAGCGTATAGTAACAATGAATTAATAATTATATGATTAAGAGTGAATCTTTTGCTGGCATTTCACATGTCTTAATGTGGGAATCCTAATTCTCTGGGGCTTTTGAAAGGAGTGGATTTTAAACTGTTGAATCTGTATGGCCATTCTCATTCAGCACCAATCTTGTCTCAGATTTCTCTCATGACTAAAAACCAATCCAAATTGAGGTCATAAGAAGTCTTTGTGAATTTTTCCTCCTGTAGCTTTCACACCAATGGTGTCATACTCTAAGAGCAACATGGGCCATTAAAACCATCCATAAGGAACTCTGTGGGTCATATGTTGACGTAGGAAATGGTGTATTAACGTTATCTTTTGTTTTTCTAATTTATTTTGTAAAATATTTTCCAATTATATTCTGATCTGCTTCATGCACATGTAGTAGTATTGTTGGGTCATATGAATTTCCTGGGCTGCATATTTGACATCTCAGTTCCAGACTAGAGGGAGGTAGATTTTTTTGAATGATTGTGTTATTACAGTGGCTATCTTTTTTTATGTAAGTGGCTTTCTGTTTAGGCAGAATAAACACCTAAGTACCTGTTCTTAAGACATTCTCAACCTTTCTTTTTGGGGGGGGGAGGAGGAGTAAAGAAAGGAGAGAGCGAGAGAGAGAGAGAAAGAGAGAGAGAGAAAGAGAGAGAGAGAGAGAGAGAGAGAGAGAGAGAGAGAGAGAGAGAGAGAGAGAGATTTTGTTTATCTTGGGTTTTATTTCTAACCTGCTAAGTATCTCTCTAGAGCAAGAGTGTTGGAGAACTGTCCATCATTGAAGCAGATGTGTCAGGCATCAATTTGTAACTTTTTTCCATTTGTAGGAATGCTAGAGTCATCTATAATGGAGAAGAGGTGAGGTATAGGGCACAAGCCACCATCAAGAGACTTTGGTATGTTCAAAACAGAGACAGTAAGGGCAAGAGGTGAGCCCCAGAGTTATGCTCTCAGGAAAAAAAAATCTTACTGGCCAAGACAAGAGCTATAAGTAAAGGAAAAGAGCCCTTTCATCAGGTCTGTTTGAAGAGTTTCCTACAAGCTATGTAAGAGAGCCACTATTATGCTTAAAAATGTACTCCCCTTTAACCATCTAGATTCGACCCACCCTTTAAATCCACCTCATCTGTGGGGCCTTCTTTTTCAGCCCATAGAGCGATTGAGGGATGTAGCAGAAAACCACTGGTCTGGGAGTCAGATGATTCAAGGCTGAAACTCATTGTGTGAGAACAGGCAAGTCACCACCTCTATGAACTTCAGATTCCTTTTCTTCAAAATGCCAGGGGGTGGCGTGGGGTGGGGGAATAAGGCTTAGACTAGGAAGGATTGATCTCAAAGGTATCTTCTTTCTTTTAGAGTTTATCACTCTCTATTCTCTGTCTTGTCTATACCCAATTAGTTTCTAAGTCTTGTCAATTCTGTCACTAGAACATCTTTGATTCATCTATTTCCTTCTATAAATTCAGTCTCAACCCTAGTACAGGCTCCCATCACATCTTGGTCTACTGATTAGTCTTCCTTCTCCCAGTCTTTCTCTCCCCCTGCCCCAATATATTCTAAGCTATTCTAAACTAAACATAGATGTGATCAAGAGACTCCTTAATTCAAAAGTTTAAGTAACTATTGTCTTTAGAATAAAATAAAATTTCTCTGTCTGGTATTTAAAGCCTGCCTGGCTACTGTCTACTGTCATAGCTTTAGTTCTTATTACTCCTCTTCATGTCTTTAATATCCCAAACTGTCCTACTAACTCTTCCCTATAAACAACACTTCATCTATCTTAGTGCCTTTGCATAATATGTCCTCCCCATCTGGAATATACTCCCTTATCCCCTTGGCTTATTAGAATCCTTTTGTTGTTGTTCAACCATTTCAGTCATATTTGACTCTTTGTGATCCCATTTGGGGTTATTTTGGCTAAGATACTGGAGTAGTTTGCCATTTCCTTCTTTAGCTCATTTTACAGATGAGGAAACTGAGGCAAACAAGGTTAAATGACTTGCCCAGGGTCACAGCTAGTAAGTGTCTGAGGCTGAATTTAAATTCATGTCTTCCTGACTCCAGGCCTAGCACTCTATCCACTGTACCACCTAACTTGCCCTATTGGAATCCTTAGGGTTTTCCATATTCTCAGCCCAAGTGCCACTTTATTCAGGCGTCCTTTCCTATTCACCATGTTATTAGCTCTCTTATAATTTGGAAATTACTCAGTTCGTACTTATTATTTGCTTTTCTTTTTCTAGCTTGCTATGTTACCCCTAGAGAAGCATAGGGCTCAGCTGCCTTCAGAAAAACAGTCTTTAATATCCCCAGTTTCCCTAATAGACAAAGGACCATATTTTAAATAGCAACACTGTATCACTATTTCTGTGTGGCAATGAGACAAAGAATACAACAGTATAAAAATTGTAAATAAATATCACATAGAAGACAATGGAGATGTATGAGGTAGATATGAGTAGGCTGTAGCTTATAAGTCAAAGGGGAACTTGTGTTATATGTAAATGTCATCAAGAAAACCTATAAAAAGGTGACCAGATGAGTAGCCTGTGTGGTATAGTGGAGATATTATCACTGGACAGGCATAGAACTATCTTGATATTCTCTCAATTTCAGGGGCAGGGGAATGAAGAAGGCCTCCAGCACATTGGGTCTATCCCCTGTGGTAAACTAAGGGGAAAACAGGTATAAAAGTTGCACAGAATGGGCAGAAATAGATGGGTTGCAATCTACAATGCCATATATAGTGACTGAAATCATGAATCTCAACAATATCAATTATTTTATTGGTCCTTATGTATCTCCATATTAGAATGTAAGCCCCTTGGGGTGACAGAATGTTTCATTCTCTGGTGCCTAGTGCACAGTACTTTACATGGAGGTGGTACTTAATTGATGTTTGATTGAATGAGACATGTATAATTCTATATAATTTATGAGCTTACATTTATGTGCACGGAAGTGTTAAATAATCGAAGACAAGCCCAATGACTTCTGTTTGTATTTCTCAGTGCCAAATTCAAATCAGATATTTGTTCTCCTGTGCAAACCGCACAGTTCCCTTCCTACCCCCAACCCACTCCCACACATCTAAAGAACAAAATTCCAGTTTCTTAGACTGACAGTTCACAATTTAACTCCAATGCATCCCTCAAACATTACTCATTCCTAAGAATTCTCTAAGGGAAACCTGAATGCTCACTATGAGAATCCTTTTTATTTTGCATTGTCAATGTCGCAGCATCTTTTTAGCATCTTCTGTGATGACCAGGCAATCTTCCCTCTCTACCCTCATTCAAGAATAGAGACTAAACATTGGACATATTGTTCTGTGAAAGACTGCCTGTTCAAGATGTCAGCTAAATATCTGGTGCCAGATCATGCTGCTGCTGATTCCAGGCATCCTCTCTAACTTTTTTTTGTGGGGGGATTTTTAGTAATATGGTCAAAGAAGACCAGCCTTAAAAGGGCAGATGATACAACTTTGAAGGCTGAACAGATCTCCATTGCTTTCTTTCTCTTGCGGGATGGTACCTTAACTTTATGTAGTACTTGAAAATATTGGTATATTTTTGCTTTTACGTGACTTTCATTTATTCCTAAACAGATCCTTTATTCCTTTCCCACCCAGAAAGCCATTCCTACTAACAAAAGTCATTTAACTTCTGTCTTTCTCAGTATCCTCAACTGTAAAATGAAAATCATAACACCTACTTCACAGTGTCATTGTGAGAATCAATTGGGATAATATCTGTAAAGCACTTTGCACAGTATCAGGTACATACTAGTCATTTAATACATTCTTGTTACCTCTCTCTCTTCCCCCATATGACCCTGTTAGAAAGGATCTGAACTCAGGACTCCTCACTCTATCATACTTTTGACTCCACCATACCAAGGTAAATCCTTTGTATCAGTAGAGAGCCTAAAACCTAAAACCAAGAGATTTATAGGGGGAAATATGATAAATGTGGGTTACCAGAAACAAGGAGATTTTATATTATTTAATATTGATGATACTTATTGTATTATTCTGGTTTTAATGTTTCCCGATGCTCATGTTTGTTTGTAAGAGTAAACCCAAATTCCTTTTATTTATTGTATGGGGATCATGACTCTTCTTTCTATAACTTTTGGTTAACTTGAGGCCTGTTTTTTGTTAATATTAACCTCATCTACCCAAAACCTGACTTATGGAATGACAGCATTAACATTTGACATTCTTGGGATGGCTAGGTGGTGTAGTGAATAGAACACGGGCCCTGGAGTCAGGAGGACCTGAGTTCAAATTCGGCCTCAGACACTTAACACAAAACTAGCCATGTGACCTTGGGCAAGTCACTTAACCCCAACTGCCCTAACTTTCCTCCTCCAAAAAGCAAAAAGAAAAATCTAAAACAAAACAAAACATTTAACATTCTTTAGGTAAAAGCCAAAGGGGAGTTTGAGTTCTCCAAAGTGATTTATTTATTTATTAGCTCCCCAGCTAATTGTGTAAGGAAAGTTTCCTCTGACACTGAGTTTTATTGGTTACCTTGGTGATATATAAATCTCCCTCTCACTCAGTCCAGTGTGAACCCTCTAAATTTAGTTTAATCTGTAACCTGATTTAGTTTATCTATAGATTCTGTTTAATGAGGTTTGTCTCCTTTGGGGATGTATGAGATTATGACACTGCTTAAATAAGTTTGTTAAATTTTTATGACATTGAAGGAAGCATATGATCTTCATTTATATATTTTTTTAATACTCTGACTATAAGTATTTTTCTTGCTATTGCTTTCAATGCCTGAGAAATTTACATGTATTGTCTAGCACACATTTTTCTAGTTGCAAGTATAAGTCCCCTGAGTGTAAGTGTAAGTTTCTGAGGTTTGTTCAAGTTGATTCTTTTGACAGTGAGAGTTTGGCAAATGTTTGCCATCAATCTGGCCCCATCCGCTCCTTAAAGGAACTCTACCAAGCTCTGCAAAAGATAATTAGTAAGAAGAGTGCTTCGATTGAATAAGGTTATTTCAACGAACTTCTTTTGAGACCTTAAACCAGCTCTCTGATTATGAGAGTTTTGGGCTTTAAAAATCCCAAGGGAGGAGAATTGGGGGAAAACTATTATTTATTAATGGTTTGAATCTAGCTTTATGTAGGTAGAAACTGTCTAATCTGAAATCATAGGTCAAACTGATCTCAGAGCCCTCCAGGGAATCTAGAATGCTTGCTTTGGGTTCACCCAGGTGTTGGGTCCACCAAAAAAGTTTGTGTTTTGGGATCCCCAATAGTTCTTTTCTGTTTTACTTTGCCCAAAACTTATAAAATGTTTGTATTTAACCTACTGATATATATCTCAAGCACCCATAATTTGAAAGTGACCTCTTCTGTAAACTGCCTGTCTATATGCTAGTCACTCAGTTGCTAATCTTTATGCTTTTGTTTGAATGATATATAAAGTTAACCTCAAGGAGACTTAAGGAGGGAGCCACAAGTTTTTTTTTTTCAGCTTTCTTCTCTTCCAAATGGACTTAATAAAATTTGTAAAACTTTTTTTTTGTTTGTTTCAGGGTTCGTTCTTGACTGACATTGGACAAATCTATAAAACTTATAAAAATGCTGATTGAGAATTTCCAAAATTATCATATTTTGTGGAGGTACTAATACAAATCAAAAGTTGTATATGAAGTGTCAAACACCTAGAGGTTCAAAACATCTTGAGCCAATCCCACTGATAATTAAATCTGGGAAAACTGGAAAATTTCTGCCAAATTTTTGACAATTTCACAGCTTTCCTGTGAAGCTTTGAACTATGAGTTCAGAGGGTTATAGAATGAGACCAAGAAGGGATCACAGAGATGATTTAGTCTCAATCTCTCATTTAATAGATGAAGAAATTGTTGTTGGAGGGCTTAACTGACTTGATTAAATTCATAGTAGTAGTAAATGGCAGTAATATGTGATTCAAGTTCAGATCCTCCAACTTCAAATCTGGCACCAATTCCAACGTCTCTTACTACCAAACCACAAATGTACCCAGGCCTGTCCATACTGGACCACCTAGAGAGTGCTAAGGTAATAGGGCTTGGAAGCCCACTAAGAGAAGAAATTAATTCCTGGGATACTCTTTTTTTACGCTGTGATTATTTACCATTTTTACCACTTGTGGTTGTTTTCTTAATTCCAAAATTCTCAACCCTTGGTACAATAGCCATCCCCCTTTTCCTATCCAACTCTGATTTCATGTTTTCCTGTATAGACTTACAATCAGATTGAAGCTAAATGGATTCTACTCAAAACCATTCAAATGTTGCATCATAATATACATGGCTGATCTTCAGGCCTGTCTTTGACATATTCTAGCTTTGTGATCATGGACAGCTCAATTAACTGGGGACTCTTTAAATTATATATAGATGAATTATGGAACTGCATCTGTAGGGAGATTTTCCATACTAAGATATTCATACAAGGAGAAACTAATAGATCTGGGAAAACAAACAAAGATTCTCTCCATAAAGACTGGGAATTCTACTTTCAGATATTGATTCCCACTTTGGCTTCATAAAGCTTCCTCAAGCACGATTTTTATTTATTTATTATCCTGATTTCTGGGGTATTCTGACTCCAAACTCTCTGCTATATAGTTGCCTATACCACAGGTTCTATTGACAATTTACTACTCCATTCTTCCAATTTTTCAAGCCCAGTGCTTTCTATGTCAAATGGCAGATAACTTTTTTGGAGGGTGGGTTAGGGAGACTGACTGCTAGTAACCTGAAAGAATGCATATTTCCCACTTACTCCTAAAGACTAACTTTAAGGGACTAAATTAGCCAGTATGGTTTCCTGTAGCCTGATTATAGCTATTACCATGAAGCTGTGTGGGCTGAACTCAATTACCTGATATTATTAGGACTAAGTTATTCAATATTTTGAGTGCAAACAAAGACTCTCCAGGGTTACTGATCTGTGTCAACCTCCAGGGCATCATTACTGACCAGAGACAATGAATTGTGGCAGAAACGCTGATTGGAAGGCTACAGGACATTTGTAAAAGCCAAATTTAGTCAGGGATATCTGTAAATCCCATTTGATTCCTTTGAGCATTTCTAATTTATGGAAACATCTCTGAAACCAGTAGATGATATTTGAACTTTTCTTAGAGGCTGGTTGTTCTCAGGAGATAATGATTATGACCTTGACTGTTCACTGGAATAAAAATTGTCTCTTTTCTGACTCTGCTACACAATAGGATATATTCCATTGTGCCATGTTGGGAGTAGAGACCAGATGGCAATTGTATGCTTAGCCATATTCCACTACAGTCAACAGCTATCCTTCCAGGAACCCAACTAGTTGTCCTGGGGGTTAAAAAAAAAGTAAAATTACCACATCTGTATAAAGAACAGGTTAGGTTTTTCCTGAGTTGTCAGCATGGGTGGATAAATGTCAAAAAAGTGTCCTTCAAAAGTTTACTTCTAATCCATTGTCTCCTAGGAAGTCCATTTTGATGGTTTTGTACATCAGAAAGACGACATTTTATTATCAGGATCTTTTAATTCTCTTTACTCCATTTTGCAAATTTTAGAGCACATTATCAAAAGATGATGAGGCTGATGAGTATGTTAGAGAGAGACAAAAATAACCAGTGAGTGCTTGTGCATATAAACTTGTAATGCAATGGAAGGTAAAGCAGTATGAGTGGACAGGTGGCTAAATCAGAAAGCTAGGTAGATGTTTGTGTTATAATATTCTAGTGTGTCCCAGTCACTTCACAGACATATAATGAGATGGAAGCATGAGAAACATGATTCTAGACAGTGTTAAGCTTTTCCAATATGGCTGCAAATAGAATTCAACCAAACTGTATCTACTGATGTGTCAAATCTTTCAAATAGGCAAAAACCTGATTCATTATTAGCTATTCCATTAGGATGGGTCTCTAGAAAAAATCAGGGCAAAACTTCTCAGTTAGCCATTGGACCTCCTTTTGTATGCCTGGAAACTGCTTTTGGCTCTGGACATCCTCGCCCATTATTCAAACTGTTGCCAAACTGATGCTACTTCTAACTATCACCCTCACCTGCCATGATTCCCACAAGCAGCATGGGGTCAGGCAAAGTAGATAGTAACCCATGCAAAAATTGCTTTAAAAACACTTCTACTTTCTCAAAACTAAAGTTTAATTAAGAAAAAAAGAAAGCTGATCATGTGGTGTGAACTCAAGGACATAAGAACTCCTAAGCTCCAGAATGACTCTGGGGGCTAGTTCTTTGGATAGCTTTGCTTTCTTGCTGTTTTATTTCTGGGAGTGGTGGGGGTTGGGGGCATATTATAGTATTTTGGATGGATGACTATCGCAAAGTGCTAGGCACTAAAACATCTGTTATAAAACATGTGCTGTAGCTTGGGGGTATAGTCTGAAACCAGTCAGTATTATTTGTTAGAGAGACAAGATATGAAGAAATAAATGAATACAACCTTTAATTTTTTTCAAGAATCTATTATTCAAAATAGTCTTTTTTTCCCTTGTAAACTTCATGTGATAAAAAACTCCGTTTCCATCATTGTTGTCATGCATTACTACAACATTTCAATGAGAAAAAAAGTCTTTAAGTTTAGCTGAGAATGGGATTCAATAATCTCAGTGTTCAGAGATTTGCCAACTCAGCATATTCTTGAACACAGAAGAGAGGTGAAAATAATTGTACCCTTTTTTAATGAAAAAAAAAGTCAACCCATAATGCATAACTACTAAAGACCTACTATGTGCATAGCCCTGTGACAAGTGCTATATAGGGTAGTGTAGGAAGTATAAAACATAGCTTTCAAGGAACTTTTCATCTAATTGGGGAGCATGTACAGGTAACACTAATAACAATATGGGATTCAGAAGGAAGTACATATGTAAGTGGTAGAGGCAATATATACTTCTAGTTCAGTGGTAGGAGACTTCATTGTTGCTTGGTCAGGAAAAGCTTTACGGGAGATTTTAAATCGGAATGGATGCTAAGGAATAGACAGGATTGAGCTAGCTAGGAAGAGAAAGCAGATACAGGGATGAGAGTGGGGAATAGCATAAGTAAATGTATGGAGTCTGGAATAAATAGAATTATTGGGGAAACAATAAAAAACTTCCTTTGACATGACAATATCTATCATACATCTTTTTATTCTTTCTGGGATATGTCTACCCAGAATGCCTATAGAACAACACCTAGGTTTCTACCATTTCTCTTTTCTGTAGCCTCTAAAATAAATATATGGCATTCTTTAGTTTTTCCAAGTTTTTTTTTTTATTACGTTCGATGACTACTGTGGAAGAGGGATTTTAAATGTCAAATGTATAAAAAGTCTTAAAATTCTATAGTAAAGGGTAAGTATCCTGGATTTTTGTTGAAAAGTAAATGAGATTGTTAAATTTGTAGATCCTTTTTCTGATTCATCTCTCAGTTCTTGTTTTGGGAATTAGCCTTCATATGAATGAGTTAGAATTATAGATGAGAAAAAGTTTAACTGAACAAAGATGTCTTATACTAAAGCAACTGAAATCTAATGATAAATTGACCTAAATGTTAAAGCTTATACATTATCCAATCTTAACCTTGTTCCTATCGATTGTCCTTTATCTAGATGCTCTGACCAGTTATTCAACCTTTGACTGAGTGGAGATAATAGATTTGGGTTGACAGTCCCTACTAAGAATGGTAGAAATCTCAGTAGGTTCCATAATCAACTCCATAGTTTTCGATTATAGGGACAAATATCATCCATTCTGACACTGGACTACACTTCCATTCCATGACTGCACTTCCCATGTCACTCACTTTCTGAATGAGAGACAGGTACTTTATTTAACCTATCACTCAAGGGTTTCAAACTGGACAGTTGGGTCCTCTCACCTTTCATGGAGGTGTCAAATAATTTAGCCTCTTAAACTCTAACTCCAACTCTTTTGCAAAATCATAAAATATAAATTAGAAGGGATTGTAGTAAAATCTATACCTGATTAAGAATTTCTTTTCCAACATCTTCAACAAATGGCCATTCATTTGTCCCTATAGGACAGTCATTGAATAGAAGCCTATGACTTACTATGATAGCTCATTTTACTTTTGAGTAGCTCTGATTCAATTCAATAAATATTTATTTAGTGATAGCTATTTGAAAGACACTGTTCTTGGTGCTGGCTATTCAAAAAGACAAGCAAGCAAACAAAAAGTCTCTGTTCTTTAAAAGCTTAAATTCTAATGGGAATACAACATATATAGGTATCAGGAAAAACAAGATAACTTGAGTACATAGAAAGCACAAATCCCTAAGTTGATCAGGAATGGCTTCTTTTATTCAGTGTCACATGTGTTGAGACTTGAAGGGAGCTAAAGATTTTGAGATGGAGATATGAAAAGGAGTAGACTACAGTCTTGGGAAACAGCCTGTGCAAAGGCATGGGGATGGGAGACAGAATACCAAATTTGATGAACAGAAAATAGGTTAGTTTGGTTGGAATGCAGAGTGCACAAAGGTGAATAATGTGGAATAAAGGGAAAGGTAGACATAAAATATGGAAAACCTAAATGCTAGATAGAGTGATGGAATACTTTTATTTTAGAGGCAACAGGGAGCAACAGAAAGCTCCTGAGTAAGGGGAGTAATATAATTAATATTGTTTTAAAATGAGATTCTTCTGGGGAATTTGTGGAAGACAAATTGGACAGAATAAGAGACTGGAATCAGAGAGATCAATGAGCACATCACTACAATAGTCTAACCAAGAAGTGATGAAGTCCTAAATTAGGGCAATAGTGACATAATTGGGGTGGGGGGAGGGAAAGAAAAGATGGATAAATGAGACAGAAGGAGGTTGAACAAGGCTTGATAACATATTAGATATGAGAGTTAAGTGAGAGGGAAGAGTTAAGGATGACTTAGAGACTTTGAATCTGAATTCCTAGAAGGTTGATTTTACTCTCAATAGAAACAAGGAAATTCAGAAAACAGATGAGTTTGAGAAAGGATGAGTTCAATTTCTAGACATGTTGATTTTGAGTTGTTAATAAGATACATAGATGGTGATGTCTGCTAAGCAATCAAAGAGAAAGGCCTGAAGTTCAGGAAAGAGAGTGAAGGTTTCAGGAATCATCTAGTCTTTTGTAAAGATATGATAATTAAATCCAAGGGAATTGAAAAAAAAATGCCAGAAGGAATAGAGAGAAAAAGAACCTTTTTCAATCCTGTGGCACTCAGAACTTTCTGGCACTCTTATGCAACCAGAACCTTGAATAATCATTGTGAATAATTCAGCATATCAATTAACCAATTTTTTTTTTCCTCTAGCACCTTAGAACATGGTTCTTAGGTCTCTTTCCTTCAATTCATTGAAAACAAGTAGTTGCTGTCTGACCAGCTCTTCATACTTATTTTGGATTTCTATTCCCTGTTAACCATTTTCCTCCTGGTTTTCTTCATCTAAATATTTTCTTCAGAAGGGTGGAAAAAGGAGCAAAATAAGAGTTGAATAATTCCATCCCCCACCCCTTTCTCACAAATAATTCAGGGAAAGTTATATTTAAGAAGTGATTAATATTTATTAGATTTAGATGGGTTGTTTTTTTTTTTTGCATCCCCTCTCTTTTTGTATGTGTTTAAAGATATCTTGAATAAATTTGAAAGATTCTAAGTAAGTGTAACTGTTTTCTAACTCTTGTCACATCTTCAGAAGGGCCCATCATTCCTATATTTTAAGCCATGGTCTCCAAGTCCAAAGACTAGATAGGGTTGTCAGATACTATATTCATAGCAATCAATGTTCAAATCAATTCTCTTTTGAATCACAAACCTTAAAATCAGCAGTAGTGATGAAGAAACACCACCTATCCCGTTAGTTTGGGACTCAGTCAATATTTTATAATCTTGACAAGTGTTTTCTAGGTTCCTCTTGATATTATTTTTTCCCCATATATAAGTCTCTAGAAGTGGGTAGTTCTTAAATAGGTTTGAAGTTAACCTATTTATGCCTCAGTTTCCACAACTATAAAATCAGGGGACTGGACTAGATGGTCTCTGAGGGCTTTATAACTCTAAATGTGTTATCTATAATCCTTTTCAGCTTAATAAATGTTTGTTGATTGGCAAATAGATATCCCATTGCACTTACCATCAATGAAACAGACTGTGAGCCTTTAGGGCACTTAGTCATGCTTTGTTCTCTCTAATTCCCTAATTCTTTCATGTTATAAATTTCATTTCTGTGGCTAGATTGAATTCCCTTGAGGGCAAGGACTGATTCATTGGTTCCTATTCACCATAGCAACCCCCCAAATGCCATTCAATTGATTTGAATTGAGGTTACTTTTAATAAACCAGGAAAACTTTGCCCTAGATTTACAAATACAAAATGGAACTTTCTTAAACTCAATCTTTTTGAAACCCCATGTAATAGTGGGAGCTGGCTAAAAAAGTAGCTCAGGCACCCCTCTTTCTCCTCTTTTATTGCTTCTCCCTCACTAGGATTTAGTATTGAATGGGTGGAGGGGAGGTAGAAGAGTGGAGTATGTAATCTTGTATCGCTTTTCTCATTAGGTTAGAAAAACACCACAAGATGCTAATTTTAGGGGAAATGAGTTTGGACTCCATCTCCCTATTCTCTTTTGCTGCTAACACCAGGGAGGAAAAAAACAACAGTATTATAAATGTAACTTTATTGTCCTGTTATCATTAGGCGGGTGGCACATTTAGTCCCGACACTACCCGGGATTGTTAGTAAATGAGAAAAAAAGTCCTTTCAAGATCTGGAAGGAATTTAATCAGCCCTGCTATTAACACACACACACACACACGCACACACACACACACACTTTATATTTTTATTGTATCTGATCACAGTGAATGAGACCTGAGTTGGGTCCGTTTTGGCAAAAGAGAACAGGAACTGGACTTTCATAATCAGGAAATTACAGCATCTGGAACTGGATGAGACCCTCATAAATGAGTGGCATAATGAGAAGGGCTGGATCCTCCTTCCATTGCGTCAACTACAGGCCCTATAACAAGGCTAAGCATATCCTATTTTCTCAGCAAAGGCTTCTTCAATGTCAGAGAGTAGATCTGGGAACAGGACGCAGTTGCTTCTTCTTAGGTGTCACTATATATGTCAATCCTCATCTAACACATGTTCTCTTACTCCTTTCCTGCTTGGCTACATTCTTTCCTTCTCTGTTCCCTTTTTTCATGAAACTTCTCTTTGTACTGATAGTGAGGGAGATAGAGAGGTTCAACATAATGCTTTCAAGGATTCTCCTCTGTCCTTCTTTTTGCCTTTCTTTATATTGTGGTCTACTCATTTATGGCAAATATTCCCTAGCAAGAAAATCAGGGTTTGTTGTTGTTGTTGTTGTTGTTGTTTCTTTATTTATTTTGTCAGCAGAGAAAACACTCTATAAAAGTACACATAACAAATAAGATTTAAAGAGAGCAGCTAGGCAGCGTCATTTCACCAAGCAAAATGAAGCAGAAGAGGAAGAGGAAGTGGAGAAAGGATGAATTCACCAGGTTTCATATTGCAGCACTATCTATCCAAGGAGAGATCACTTTTTAAGCAACTTGTTAAATGATCTAGACAAGGCTCTAACTGATCATGAAGATATTTTAGTTCAAGATGTCAGTTTCCTTTCCTAACAAGCATCTGACCTTGGGTATGGAGGTATTCTGGACTTTCCTTTCCCATCAGCCCTCTTCCAAATAAAAGACTACTGAAAGATCTTAAGGTCATAGTTGGAAGGGAACTTAGAGACCATTTAGTCTAGCCACCTCATTTTACAAATGAGTTAGCCAGAGAGGTTAAATAATTTGTCCAAATAAATCGTCCAAAATTTTTCTCCAAAATAATTTGTGTGGCTTACTTTGTATAGAAATGGCATATTATATTTCCCACAGAGAAGCCAAAAGATCTGATCTTAACAAGAGGACTGGGGCAGCTAGATGGCACAGTAAATAGAGCAATGGCCCTAAGTCAGGAGGACCTCAGTTCAAATCCGGCCTCAGACACTTAACACTTACTAGCCCTATGACCTTGGGCAAGTCACTTAACTGCAATTGCCCTGCCTTCCCCCTCCAAAAAAAAAAAAAAAGAAATGCTTATAAGAGGTGGCTAGGTGGTGCAGTGAATAGAGCACGGGCCCTGGAGTCAGGAGGACCTGAGTTCAAATCTGGCCTCAGACACTTAACATAAAAACTAGCCATGTGACCTTGGGCAAGTAACATAACTCCAATTGCTCTACCCTCCACCCTCCAAAAAACAAAAAAATTAAAAAACAAACAAACAAACCCAAAAAACAAGAGGACTATCACAGTCTGACTAAAGTTCCTTAGAGTAGCAGAGTCAAAACAGGAACCTGGGTTTTATGACACAAATTTAGAACAATTTTTCAGTATCATGCTGTTCAAATGACCATTTTGCTATATTCCAACACAAATAATTGCTGTAGCTGTTGTAGCCATGAACAGGTACTTAAACTCTGTTTTCTTGTCCATAACAAGGGGATAATATTTGCATAGAGATGTTGTGAGGGGAAAAAACAATTGATAGTATGCATAATAATTTATAACAATGAGTTATTATTGTAGCTAAAAGTACAGCAAAATATGAAATGCAGAACAAGACATAGTAGACAAAATTACCCTTAAAATACTACAAACCACCAAGATTTCTCTTAATACATTTTTAAAAAGTATTTCATTTTAAAACCTTGCCTCTATAACATTGAAAGTGACTGAATAGGAGAACAAGCATTTTTACATTCTCAAGTTAAAAGTCAATTTATATCAATTTTTAAAAAATGCCTACAAAGTATAGCCTAAAGAGGTCAAAGACAGAAAGACTCTATATATCCCTAAATAAGTATTGCAATATTTTTACAGAAGTAATGAAACTGGAACAAAGTCAGTGCCCTTCATTTGAAAAAAATGGCTTAACAAATTTTGGTACATGAATGTAAAGCAATATTTCTGTCCTTTAAGGAATGATGAATTTGAAGAATTCAGAAAAGCATGGAAAGATTCATATGAACTGATACAAGGTAAAGTAAACAGATCCAGAAAATAATATACACCATAATATAAAGTAAAAGAACTACAAACAAACAACAAAAACAAAACAACAACCAAAATGAAACTATAATTATAATGAAAAAGTTTGACTCTAAAGAAGAGATTTTACATATATAAATATAAATGTGTGTGTGTGTGTGTGTGTTCTTGCTTTGTAGAGGCTGGAGTGTAACATCTCATACAGTATACTGCCAGAATTACTCAAAGAGTTGGCTAATCTGAACTTTTTTTTTAAACCTTTTTTATCCCCTTGTCACAAGGGATGTTTCTCTGTAGGGGAAGGCTATTTGGAAATGACAGTGATGTAAAAATAAAGATGTCAATAAAATCTTTAAAATAAATTTAAAGTAACATGCTTACATAACACATAATGTGAGAATAGAAAGGGTTTGTTCTTTTAGGGAATGTCTGGTGAGTCATTGACACAATCAGACAAAGACTATGGTAATTTTCAAGTTTGTACTTAAATTTCAATTCAGTATATTAAAATATATGGTGAGTTGGTGGGAAGTCAAAGACCACAAACATGGTCACTGTGGTTTATTTTCTTTGGAAATGATATAGTGTATTTCCCAAAGAGAATCTCGTATATCTGATTTCAACAAAAGGACATCACACCGATTAAAGTTCCTTAGTTGCTTCTTTTTTTTTCTTTGCTTTCCCCCCAACATTCAGGACTTTAAGAATAAGAAAAAGTTCACTTTGTATAACAGTATTATGGAGAGATGTTTAAGTTGCTGCCACTGTTTTGCAAGTCACAGAATTCTCTAAAGCAAGGATTGTAAAATAAATTGCCCATGTATTTACATACTCCTCTATTAAAGCCTTACCCAGGCACAAAAGTGACCCTGGGGTCTTGAAGAGGAAAATAGTGGAGTCCAAGCTCTGATAGACTTTGCTAAGCTGGAAAGGCTTCAAATATGAGCTTGGTCTAGGAAAGCAGATTTATTTTCCAAAAACAAATCTGTCTAAAAACAAAGGAGCTCACTGCTAGGCTGTCTATTAGGTGATTTTTTTTTTCTGGACAGAGCAACTCTTGGAGATCACAGGTTGTGATCTGTAGTGATGGATTATTTACTTAAGCTCTGTCAGCACTGCCCCTTTTCTCTCAATAAATCTAGATCTAGATACACCTACATATATGCATATAGTTCAAAATAATTGATTCCTTTTGTAGTCCTATATCTTGTATTTTATGCCTTTAAAATATTATTCTGACAATGGTCCATAAGCTTCATCAGATTGCTCAAGAGGTTCATGATACATATAAAGTTAAGAACCTGTGTTCTAAAGAATTTATGAAAAGAACTTAATGGCCACCTGCCACTATCCATTTCAATTCTTGGTATGACAAGTGAAAATGCAAGTGAGTTGCAGCAGGAAGGCTTCAGAAAACTTCTGAACTCTACAAACTTTGAAAAGCTGGAATATGTTGACAAGAGAAGCTGCACATCTATTACTCTGAAGACTTAAATGGTAGATCACTGTCTGAAATATCCTTTAAATAAAAAGCAAGAGAAAGAACTTAGAAAGTCTCTTCTACTCTCATCATTCTTTGTTTCTAGGTCTTATTGATTGTATGATACCCTAAAATACAGAGAGGATGTAGCTAAGAATAAGGAAGGAATATTAGTATTTAAAACAAAAATAAAACCTCAACATATTGGTTCCTGTTTACTAATTTCCAACATTGTCTAATGGATGAAGTTCAACAAAGTAACTATCTTTTGGTGGGCCATGGTACAAAAGAGTTGGGAAACGGAGATGAACATCCAAGTTTTGAAGCTTCAAATATACATTCCTATTCTAACCTGTTAAAGTCTTCCCAGGGGCATCTATCCTAATAGCAGTGGTACCAGTATTCTCTGGTATCCCTGGAGTACAATAGCAACCCAAAGTCATCATGCATCACTCCATTCTTCCTTCCCCTTCCCCCCCAAACCCCCCAACAACTTTATTAACTCTGGTGTTTTTCAAAGAGCCTCCAGGAGTAGGCAGATGGCATTCTCCTATTTGCACTATTCCACTGCAGAGAACTAAAGTTTAAACTATCAGCTACCTGCCATTTCTGGAATTGCTGCAAATAAAAACTCTTTGATGATTTCAGTTTTCTGCTGCTTGCTTGCAGGCTTACAGAGAATAATTGCTACCATAAGAAACACTACTGAAATAGACAATAAACTGAATTTGGCTGGAAGTACATTGTAATTTTGTTCTATATTGGTGAGCTGCACTGCTGGGACAAGTGTTTGTTTAAAACCAAAACACCAAACAAAGCCCTGGATTTAATGAGAATGTTGTATTAAGGGCATCATCTTGGAGCTGGTTATGGCTACTAGTATCAAAAGTGTTTATTAGGAAGAGATTAGCTCTTTTGTCAATGCCAATGATTTTTCATGAAGTTTTAAAAGTTCCCATTGAACACAGACTTGCCAAGAATGATATGGGAAAGACTTCAGTGAGGAGGAAAAAAGAAAGAACAGCCAGAGGGGATATCCAGAAAAAAGTAGAGGATCACAAAAGGGAAAGAAAGGACATAGTGAAGATAAGAATAAGTCTCTTTCAGGTTTGCAAAGAGGCTTATTATCTCTCTGGCAGAAATTACTCTGTATATCTTTTATATTTATTTTTTTTTCTGTTTACATACTATTTTCCCCTTAGGAAAATGCAAACTCCTTGAGGGCAGGGTTTATTTTTCTTTATTTATCTTTACATCTTCAGGGTCTAGCAAGTAGCAGGCTCTAAATAAACACGTGTTATATTGAATCAGTTTCATCTGATACACATAAAAACTCTATTCAACGAGCGCTACAATAATTTTGGCCATTTTATTGATTAGAAAACTGAATCTGAGAGCTTAAGTGTGTTTTAAATTTAAATGTTTAAATTATGCCTACGGATACATTGCTAGTAAGCCTCTGGATTTTGAGTCTTGATTTGATTTGAACTTGAGTTCAAAGTCTCACAGTCAAGTCTGGAGTCTCACACTCCCAGACTCTTCACCTAACAAGAGAGATGAAGGAAAGAAAAAAAAAAGACAACTGTAGTAAAACACACAAAGCTAAGAAAAAGGGACTGCAATATAGGAGTAAAGATAAAGAGACTCCAGATATATTTCAAGGGAATGGGAAGGCCTTTTATAAGGCAAGACCCCTTTGTCCTTCCCTCTTCTCTGGTACTGCAGAGAAATCTTGCTACTAACTTCAAACTAGGATTATTTCATTTTTTTCTCCCTGTTTAGTGTGAGCCTGGAACAAAACCACTGCCCCTATCTTCTGATTGCCTGCCTGTCTGATAAGTGTGATAAATAGGCCTTTGATTTCAGCAAAACCAATTTACCCCCCTCCCTCCCAATCTGGTTTTACAGGTAAATTATGAAGAGATTATCTGTTTTACAAAAAGGATTTGTCATAGGATTTACCATTACCTTTTCACATTATAGCTTCCATTATATTTCCTCTTAGACATGTCTGATTTTCCCTCCTAGATTGTAAAATCCTTGAGAGCAAGGATTGTATCTTCCTTTGTTTCTTTCCCCAGGATTAAGCACAAGATATGGCACAAAGCAGGCATTCAACAAGTACCTGTTGAATGGATTTAAGTGTACTTTTTTTAATTTCCAGAAATATATTAGCTATATTCCTTTCTCTCACTTGGCCAAATTCTACAGTCCTTAGCACAGTCCCTTATACATAATAAGCACTTGATAAATATTTATCGAGTTGAACATATACTTCCTAATTTTTCTTTCTTAGTCAACATATCCATCACATAGTTTTCTATGATTACAGAGTCAGCCCTACGTTATAAATCACTGTTGTGGGGTAACACCCCAATGGCCCTAAGAGAATTAATGTAGCACCTCCATAGTGACTTACTTATAGCCAGGGTGGACTTTCAGCATTTGAAGAATTCATAGATAAAGACCCACATATACCTAGTTACATCTGGGTTCTTTTACTGTACCTGCATCGATTTCTTCCTCAGACCTTATTTCATAATGTGCCCTGAAAATTAAATCATCTATTTAGTTCCAATACAACCCAAGATTCTAATTGGATTTGGAGGCAGTAATTTATGTAATATTAATGGATACTTTCAGAAAGTTGCTAATTAACAGCTGACCTTTATTTTTCCTTTAAAAAAGGAACTGAGCATAATAAAAGAGGGGAAAAGAAAGAAAGAAAGGAAGAAAGAAAAAACCTTTTCTCCCCTACTAACAGGGGTGTAGATTTAATTAGCAAAAGGCAGCACACATCAGGGACATTTCAGGGAGCTGCGAGATACATAATGTATCTGATTACCTTATGCCTATAAAAATGGCTAAATAATTTAAATTCAATTCAATAAAAATGTATTTTCAATGAGTAACTTAGGCTTTGGGTGATAGATTAAAAGCTTCCTATAACACAGAGATTTTATAAGATACTGCCAAACAAATTCAAAGTAAAAGATTATGTTTTGTTTCCCTTTTTATGTAGCAAGATTTCTTCATTTTGTGCTGTTTTCATAACAGCCTTGAATAAATATATACTGCATCATTTGAATGCTTTATGAAAAGGAAATGGAAGATTCAGGGTTATCATTGCAGATAAAAAAAAGTCACCACACACAACAAAACAGCTTTTCCCTTCATTTCTCAAACACATTTGAACAATTTGAATTCCTCCCCCCTCTCCACCCCTCTCCCCTGCAGAAGATGTAAGACTTGTTTCCATCAGCTCTAGGATCATGTGGATCTTTAGCCCTTCAAGAAGCTGATTCTTCATCTTATGCAAAATGTGTTGGTGGGTTTAGGCCAGTCCCCAGTGGAAAGGGATTTGTCTCAGAAAAAAAAAAAGTATCACAATTGTCTTCACTAATTGGCCCCTTTGTTGGCACACTAAGCAGAGAGGCCAAGGACTAAACGGGCCATGAAAATTTAGCTACAACCTTATTCCTGGAAATGGTCCCTTCAGGTCAGGATTGAGGCACACTGGTAAGGTTATGTTGGGAAATGTATTCCCTCTGCTAAAGCACTAGGGGTGTGTGTGTGTGTGTGTGTGTGTGTGTGTGTGTGTGTGTGTGCGTGCATAAAGAGAACATGCAGATCTTGTTTATGCCCCTTTCAAAAGTATCTAACAATTTACTAATGACACTTCCCCAACCTCCTCCCAAACATACACACCATTTTTACCTGGTATAATCCAGATAAATTAAAAATCTATTCACTCATTTAAATTTGCACCAAATCAACTGCTTAAAAAGCTTTTTCTTAGAAGGAGGAATCACACAGGATCACCACAGTACATAAAATACACACCGCCAAATCACCAAGCAAATGTCTGGGGATAGAAGAGTATTGGGAAGGAATACTTTGACTTTGATCATCCTGGGACAAAAACATTTAATTTTGTCCTTTGATCTATACAATACCAGTTGCTAGACTCCTGTGATTGTTTTCCTTCTGACTACTTGATAATGGCCCATTAAGAAAACCCAATACATTTGATTAGTTTTGTTCTTAACCTCCTCCCCTCCACTCTCACTTGTTTGTACAGCTTGATAGGCCTGTTTCTGGCTGGGGAGACCGTTACTTTGCTCTGGAAAGCTACAATTAAATCGCTTTGCTCTTCAAAGTCTGCTAATGTTTACATTTGGATTTAAGGGGGGGAGGTATTCATAAAGTTGGGAACTATACATTTTAGACCAAGGTTATATCACTTTTAGGTTATATCATTCCCCTACCCCCCCCCCCCCAATCATTCTCTGTTACTTGCTTTGGCATACAGGGATTGATCAATACTAGTGCCTTCCCTGTGAGATTATCTTCAATTGACCCTGTATATATTTTGTTTGCATCTGGTTGCTTGCATGTTGTTTCTCCCTGTGAGCTACCTGAAAGTAGGGACTGGTTTTAGCTTTCTTTGTATCCCCAGAGATCACTATGAGGCCTGGGATATATATACTCTTATTGACTTGACTTGATAAATAAGGTTCTATTAACTGATTGAGAATCATTAAACACAAAGTTAGGCATAGTCTTTCTTTCTACAGCCAGGTTTCTGACCTTCCAATTAATTAATTAATTAAAATTATTATTTATTTTCAGCTTTATGCTAAACATGGTGCTAACCAGTTAGAGGCAAAAGACAAAAAAAAAACAAAAAACAAACAAACAAAAGAATGCTTCCTGCCTTGCATTCTACTAAGGTATACGTTTTTAATTAATTTAAATTAATTAAAATTAAATTAATATATTTCAATCGGTCTATGATTTGGATAGGAATATATATGTCATAGATGGGGCTTGAACTTAGGTCTTCCTGGCTCAAAGGCCAGCTTTCTATCTACTCTGCTATGGCTGAATAAGACTGGATGTATGTATACACAGGCACACACACACACACACACTGCTGGGGAAGAGACACTACCAAATAGAATCAGAATTAAGAAAGGTCTCCAGGCATTTGGATTGACCCTTCTGAAGAGTTAGGAGTTCCAAAAGATGGAGAGCATGGGTGCTGGCAGGTAGTTCAAAGGTAATAAGGACAAAGATGGAATACCTGTATCTGAGCAGGAATTTTGGCTAGAATAATTGTATGAGAGGAATAATGGGCAAGCAAGCTAGAAAAATAGGCTGGATTCATGTTAAGGAAGGCCATTAAGGACTCATGTTAAGGAATGCCAAATAAAAAAAGGTATATTTTATGCTAAAATCAAAAGGATCCACAGAAGTTTCTTGAGCAGAGGAGTTAAAAGGTCAGACATGAGTTTGGGAACATCAATCTAAGCAGCTGTTATGAAGGATGGATAATTTCAATTGAGGAAGGGGAAGAAAAAGATATATATATATATATATATATATGGGCCAGATACTGTGCTAAACACTTTTATAAATATTGTCTCATTTACTCCTCATTGCAACCTTGAAAGGTAAGTGCTGTTATCATCCCTATTTTATGGTTTAGTAAATTGAGGCAAGTAGAGATTAAGTGACCAGGGTCATACAGCTAGGCAATGACTCAGCCCAGATCTTAGATCTCCCTGACTCTAGGTCCAGAATTCTATGCACTGCACCACCTAAATGACTTAATAATTGTTTCTATGTCATAATTAATTATTTATGAATACCACCACAGAAGAAAGGGCTAACCAGCAAAAAAAAAAATATCCAGCTAAGGGACACACAGTCAGGATATACTTATTAATACATACCTCATTTAGAAAGTACTTAGGAAGCCAAGGACAATTTCTAGAAGAATTGGCTAACTACATTATCTTCATGTTCAAAGAGAACTTTCAACCATCTTGTAAGTGAATTTACTAGCATAAATTTAGTGCTAGAAAGGACTTTAGAAAGCTGTTTAATTCAATAAGATAATTTTATAGATTAAAAAAAAGAAAGCTTGAAGCCCAGGTTGTTTAAAAAGGATTCCTGTCGAAAGAGAGTGTATGGCCTAGCATGGATTCCACCTCATTGGGAAAGTATGATGGAATGAGGGGGGTAGGAATGGGAATAGACAGCACTCCCAGCATTTATGGTGCATTGGAAACAATGTTGGTTTTATAATCTGAGGAGCTGAGTGCAAATGCTTCCTCTGTCACTTAATAGTTGTATAACTGAGAGAGAGAGAGAGAGAGAGAGAGAGAGAGAGAGAGAGAGAGAGAGAGAGAGAGAGAGAGAGGTTAAGACAAAATGACCTCTGGATTCCTTTCCAGCTCTAAATCTGTGCACATATGAATCTAAGTTAGAAAATCAATAGTGTCATCTTCACATAGGATGAATACGAACAATAGGAATTCAAAGAAACGTGGCAGAATAGCTTCTTAGGTGATTCTTAAGAACAAAAGTTAATAGGAGTAAATCTAAAAGAAACAAGTCAGTAGAAAACAATTTCCAGTTGATTTCTTTGCTATGAAAAGTACTGTAGGATCCCTTTGTAATGAATACAACTTATTTTTCTTCACATCTCACTCAGTGAAGAGATAGATTCATTTCCCACTAATTCTTTCAACTGTTAGATTCGTACAGCCTTAAAAATCAGGACCACAGAACTCAATATACTTATTGAATGCATTAAAACAGAAAAAGAATATAGTCATTGGAAAAGATCAAAACAGGCAGCAAATGTGTCCATAATACAGTTCAGGTAGACTGACTTTTATGAGGCATTGAACTGGATTTCAATGACCCAAATTGCCTACGGGTTTTGCAAGCAAAAAGGTGGCTATCCAGAGTATACAGCAGAAGGCAATTTGTTCCCAAGCCAAAAGATGGATGTTGGCAACCTGGCTTGAGTCACTGCTACTGCAGGTGACCTCAAAACCAGCAGATAAAATGGTCTCCCCATCCAATGTAAGGCTAAGATATCCAATTATTTGCAACCTTATTGATAGTCATTCTGTCCTTCTGTACCTGTATGTTTATGCATTATGCCAATGTCTCCCTCCTGTACACACACACACACACACACACACACACACACACACACACACACACACACACTGCAGCAGTGTTGTTTTGGAAAAAGATAAAACATGAGGCTGTGCATAAAGCCATAAATGTAGTAACTTTATAATTATAAAGCTCTAGGGGGAAGAACGAACTTAGATTAACTATGGTCTACTCTGGAGAGTTTTTAATTACCAACCCCAGTGGGAAATGAGGGGCAACATAAAAAACCATCCTGATCTGAAATGGACATAAGTTTGAGTATTAATAAGAAAATTTCCACCTAGGAACAGATGAGATGTATGATGGTGTTGCCATCTGCAGTCATTAGAATACGGATTAGCTCTCCCGCTCTCTCTTTCTCTCTGTCAGCCTGAGTGATCACAGAGATATTTGCTTCTCAGTTAAGTAAACTAGCTAATTACCATACTAAAAGTCTGATTCTCTAAAAGGACAATTGAAAAATCCATTCCAGAATTAGAGGGGAAGATTTGTAAGGCTGTATCCTTTGAAACTCTCAGGAATTGGGGTGTTTGAGAGACAGACAATTCTTTACCAGCAGTGCACTCTATCCCCCCCACCTTCACCTCTAAAATTTCCAGGTACCTCCCAGAGGCAATTATTCATGAACTGTAAGCAAATTAACATAAAATTGGTTCTTCTCTCCTTCCTTGCTCTTCTTGGACCACAAAACCCTTTCCTTTCAGCAAACCTGCCCTATCCAAGTGGATGCCTTGCCAGTTATACCTGGAAATGCTTGATGACATTCTGTGTAGCAAATAAATTCATCCATATAGGCAAGATACTTATTTCTGGCCATCATCTGGGGATGTCAGATATTCAATGGTAATCATACTACCTCACTAGCTTTCCATAGGAAGATTTTAAAGATTCTTAGAAAGACCTTTGATAGCAGTTAGAAAAAGAAGTATATTTGGCTCTGCTTACAAGAATTCAGATGTCACAGAACAATATGAGGATATGGCTGATATAGTTCAAAAGCAACTTCAACAAAGGCAAAGTCATTACCAGATCATCTGGAGATTATGTAACCATCCTTTAAAATCCAAAGAAAGGTTGTGTCCTAGCCTGTTCTCCAGGGTGTCTTACCTAAGGGCTGAACCAAATTGGGTCCCAGTTAGCTTCTTGTTATTCTGCTGTTCATAAATTGTTCTTCTTTCTCTGCCTCTTCTTTAATTTCCTTCTGCAAACTCAGTTAATTGTTTGGGAATACCATGATTAAAACCCAAATTAAAACTTGCTTCTAACCCCACACCTTCAGTACTGCCAGCACCTTTGCTTTCTATAGTCTTTTTAATCCAGAAGATTTATTTTTAAAAGACCCCTAAGCAAACAAACAATGAAATAACTCAAAAGAAGGAAACCTTGCAATGAACTTTGGGCTGGAGGGAGGCCTCCATTAAGCAACTGATTGAAAAGTCATTAATTATTGAATATTAATTAAATATTACTACTTAGCACTATATTAGGTCCTCTGGAGGCTATAAGAAAAGATAAAATCTCTGATTTCAAGGGGCTAGTACTTTTGTACATATTTGAGTTTAAACTCAAAGAAATCTAGAGACTTTTCCAACAGAAGCTAGGTGTTTTAGTGAAGATAGTGTTGGACTTGGAGTCAGGAAGATCTGAGTTCAAATATTCACTCAGATGTTTACTAGCTCTGTGACTCTGGGCAAGTCACAAACCTCTCAGCCTCAGTTTCCTTAGGGGTAAAATGTGGATAGCTAGGTGGCACAGGGAATAAAGTATTGGGTCTAGAGTTAGAAAGATTTATCTTCCCAAATTCAAATCCGGCCTCAGACAGTAGCTATCTGACTCTGGGCCAGTCACTTAACTTTGTTGGTTTCAGTTTCCTCATGAATAAAATGAGCAGGAGAAGAAAACAGAAAACCACTCTAGTGTCTTTGACAAGAAAACCCCAAATGGGGTCAAGAAGAGTTGGACATGACTGAAACAACTAAACAATAAAAAATGGGGATAATAATAATACATACCTCACAAGGGTATTGTAAGAATCAAATGAGTTTGTGAATGCTTTATAAACTTTAAAGGCCTATATAAATATAGGCTATTGGTGGAAATGATGAAATTCCAGAAGGATTATTTAAAATCCTAAAAAGCTGATGCTGTTAAAGTGCTGCACTCAATACACCAACAAATATAGAAAACTTAACAGTGGCCACTGGATTGGAAAAGACCAGTTTATGTCCCAAACCTAAAGAATGGCAATGCCAAAGAAATTTCAAATTACTGAACTGTATTCATTTCACACACCAGCATGATTGTGCTCAAAATTCTGCAAACTAAGCTTTAAAAATATATGAATTGAAAATTACCAGAGGATCAGACTGGTTTTCAAAGAGGCAGAATAACTTGAGACTCAACTGCCAACATTTTCTGGATTATGAAAAAAGCAAAGGAGTTTAAGGAAAAAAATCTACTTTTGCTATACTGACTACACTAAAGTCTTTGACTGGGTGGATCACAACAAAATGTGGCAAGTCTTTAAACAGACAGGATGACCAGATTATCTTACTTGTCTCCTGGGGAACTTATATGGGTCAAGAAGCAGCAGTCAGACCTGAACATGGAACAACTGATTGGTTTAAGATTGGAAAAGGAGTATGACAAGGTTGTATGTTGTCACCTTATTTATTTAACTTATATGTAGAGTAGATCATGGGAGATGCCAGGATGAACAAATCAAAAGCTGGAATTAAAGTTGCTAGGAGAATGACAGCAATCTTAGATATGCAGAAGATACCACACTGATGGCAGAAAGTGAAGAGGAATTAAAGAACCTCTTGATGAGGGTGACAGAAGATTGTAAAATCTGGATTGAAGCCATAGCAGCAAGCACCCTAGCATACCCAGGATGGCTGCTAGCACCGGTTCTTTGATCTGCTTTTCTAAAGGAAAGCAATTCAAAAAGGAGTTAACAATCTTACTTTAATCAAACATGTATAATTTACCTAGTTCAGGGGGAAAAGTAAGCACCCTGAACTTCAGAGAAAATACAAACAGAAGTTATAAGCAAACCAAAAAAATACAGACAGAGAAACAGACAAACAGACAGGATTTCCAGCTGTCTGACCATTACATCCATACTCAGTAGTTAGCAGAGAGAGAAGTACCAACATCTTGGTTTTCAAAGCTTGAGGATTCAACAGCTGCCCAGGGTCTCTTCTGGACAAATTACACAACTCTTCTCATAAGGTAGCCCCAGTTTAAAACCTCACATCAGGGTATAGATAGCCTACTCCAGCATCAGAGAACCCTAGTGACCCACTGCTTAATCACAAGGTAACAAGGTGTGGGCATTCCTGAAAAATACTCCTCCTACGGTTCCATGTGACCTCATTCAGCCTATTGGGGGCAGAGTATATTTTCAAACCAAGGAAGGTCCTCAAATTCACTTAAACCTATCAAGGGACAGGGAAGATCTTCAAATTCCCATTGCCATTACAGAAGCTTAACAAAAAAACAAAATAAAACAAAGCAAACAAACAAAAAAACCTGAGATCAAGGTAAAGGTCCCATAACTTCCTGACTAAAAGAGGAAGAAGAAATGGAAGCATTACCATATTTTATATTTTGGGGCTCAAAGATCATGGTAAACAATGCCTACACACATGAAATTAAAAGATATTTCCTTCTTAGAAAGAAAGCTATGAAACATCTGTTCAGTAGGAGGAGAAGAATACCTTAAAAAGTAGAATTGACCAAATGGAAAAAGGAGGTACAAAAGCTGACTAAAGAAAATAATTCCTTAAAAATTAGAATGGAGCAAATGGAAACTAACAACTTCATGAGAAATCAAGAAACAATTAAATAAAACCAAAAGAATGACAAACAGAAGATAATAGGAAATATCTAATTGGAAAACTACAAGAACAACAACAACAAGAACAACAACAAAAACAACTGACCTGGAAAATAGTGACATGCTGACATTAGTTTCTTTGAACTCTTGAAACTTATGTCCATGATAGTGGCCAGAAAAAAGTTAGTGAATAGTGACAATGTTTAAAATTGTTTTTACATATAATGAGGGAAAAAATAAAATACTAAAGAAACAATTAATAAAAAATTATCATAATTAGGGAAAAAGGAAAATAACCTATACATTCTAAAATGTTTATAACAGCTCCCTTTGTGGTGGCAAAGAACAGAAATTGTAGGGATGCCCATCAGTTAGGGAACGGCTGACTGAACAAATTGTGGCATATGATTATAATGGAATACTACTGTGCTGTAAGAAATGATGAACTCAATGATTTTGTTGTTGTTTGTCCTTTGTTTTAGAAGAGGACTATGATGTCAGGAAAGTGATCCCATAACAAACAAGTGAATTGGATTTAAGTGAGGGAGGGCTGTGCAAAGTTACCAAACTCATTTTTTCCTCTGGAGTCATCACTGGTAAAAAAAAGTGATGAGCTCAATGACTTTGGAAAAAAAAAGACATGGAAATACTTGCATGAAATAATGAAAAGCGAAATGACCAGAACCAAGAGAACACTGCATACACTAACAACAATATTGTTTTAAGAATGACTTTAATCAAATCATTTTACTTCCTTAGGCCTTTCTCTGCATCAGAGGATAAGCAAATCCCCTTCTAGCAGTAAGATTTTAAATTTCTTATTTTAAAAACTAGATCCTTCCTACCTTTTGAGTCTCCTTACACCTTACTCTTTCCATACTCTTTGATCCAGTGAAACTGGCCTCCTTGCTTTTCCATTATTTATACAAGACACTCCATCACCCAACTCTGTGCATTTCCCCTGCCTCTTCCCTATGCTTGAAACACTCTTCTCATCTCTATCAACTAGCTTCCCTGACCTCCTTCAAGCCTTTGCTAAATCTTACCTTATACCTAGCACAGTGAACCCTGTTACCTAGCACAGCGCCCTGAATATTTTAGGTGGTGAATACAAATTTGTTAAATTGGTATGAATTAAAGTTCCTAATATGTGTAATATATGGTATTAAGCCCTCAGATGATGTGTTAATGAAAGTACTTTGCAAAATACAAAGTGCTTATATCTATAAATGTCAAGTATTATTAGGAGCATCAAATTTTCCTCCAAAACTAATTTAGAACTAAACATCAAACATGTGGTCTTCAACATGGCATGTCTTATAACTTTTATATGCGATTCCTTATTTTTGATCTTTGGATAGTTATGTTTTATTTATTTTAAGTTCCTGCTTCTTTGAAGGAAACAAACAAACAAACAAACAAACATATGTTCAAGGTCTGAGTAGATACAGAAGGGCTATCTCCTTGCACTGAATTCACTTGATAATTGCTCAGCTGACTGACAGACCCATCTTTCTGCTTCATTGGGCCTTTGTAGCTGCCTACTACAGAGACTCATCATAGTTGAAGCCTTTCACATCTCATCAGTGATTTTTTTTTTCAATCTAGAGTTCACTTTTTCCTCGGTTTGGTATGGTTAAGCAAGCCCAATTCAGTTAGCTGGCTCAGGGACCACATGTAACCTGCTTCAGAGTTCAAGTTTGTATCATCTTTTTTTTTTTTAAGCAATTGGGGTTAAGTAACTTGCTCAAGGTTACATGGCCAGTCATTAATTATGTGTGGGTGCTCATTTTCTGAGGCCAGAACTGATCCCGGGTCTTCCTGACTCCGGGGTCAGCACTCTTACTCACTGTGTCACCTAGATGCCCCAAGTTTCTATCATCTTAAGTCATAATTATGGAAGAACTGAGCAAGTGGCTAAAGACTTGGACTTCAGTTTTGAGGAAAAGCATTTTTCCAAGCCAATGGACATACAGAAGTCTCACTCAGAATCATAAAGGACAGAAAAGGTGGTTTGGAATGCTTTAGTTAAAAACCCTTCATTTTATAGATGAGGTAACTAGATGTCCTATCCTATGAGCCCATAAAATAATAATGCCAAAGAGGTGAAGTGATTTTGTCCAAAGTCTTATAATCTAGTTAATGGTAGAACTGGGATATGAATCCAGGTTTCTTGATTCTTAATCCTGTTATATGTACTTCCTACTGTATCATGCTACATTTAACTTTTTGCAAAGTATACAAAGCTCTTTCCTTTCTGAGTCTTAGTAAAATATGCAAGCCAAATTTGCATTCAATACCTATTGCTTTTCCTATTGAGACTCCTTCCTTCTATCAGTATCCTATCCCTACTTCCTGCATGCTTTTTTTGCTGTCCTTTAATGGAAAGAAAATATTTTGAAAAAATCATTAAACTAAGGTATACAGAATCTAACATGTTACTCCTCTGAAATAGAAATTGTACATTAAGAAAATGACACAGGGGGCAGCTAGGTGGCATAGTGAATAGAACACTGGCCCTGGAGTCAGGAGGACCTGAGTTCAAATTCAGATTCAGACACTTAACACCCACAAAGAAAACTATCTGTGTGACCTTGGGCAAGTCACTTAACTCCCATTGCCCTATCTTCACCCCCACAGAAAAAAAGAAAAAAAAAGAAAATGACACAGGAAAAAGGCATTAATTCAAAATAATTAATTTGCTCACTAATAGCAATGGGGCACACTAGAAATAGTATTCAGAGTCAGAGAAATCAGAGTTGAAATTCTTCCTTTGATGCTTATTACCACTGTTACCTTGAACAGGCCACCTAACCTTTTAGGTTGTGTATAGTCCTTGAAATTCTTCAAATAACTGTAAAAGGACCATTTTTCCTCAATGTTCTCTCCTTGTGTTGGCACATGTTCTTGGTGTGGCAAATACTACATTGAACTAGGGAACACTTGCAGCCTGTATTTTAACATTCTTAAAGAGATTCACATCCAGGCTATAGGATCTTCATATCCTTCCCTGCCCACTTGTGCAATTTAAGGAAAAACGTTTCCAGCAACATTCACACTATTCCAGGAGAGGGTACTCCTTAGTGATAGATAGTGATTTCAATCAGTCAGTGAATTATCAGCAGCTTTCAATGTCAGGAGAACAGCTTTCAGCTTTCCTTCAATCCTTCCCTCTGTTCTTGTCCTAATTTCTTTCCTATCAGTATAACTTTTCACCATTTTGACTCCCAAAGAAGCCCACTAGAATCTTAATTGGCCCATTTGTAACCTAAATCTCATCTGAGATCATCATTTGCTTCTGTTTATCAATACACCCAAGCCAAATGACTACATTTTTATTTGCATTTAGTTCAGACCCTGCTGTTTCAGCATATGTTTCATAATCAAAAGGTGCCCTGTGCGACCTCATTGGTAAATACAAATGCTGGGGTGTCATCTGCACATGAAGTCATCAGCTTGAAGACATCCATTTCCTGACCCATGAATCTGAAACAATGAACAGGTTCGAGTTTATCAGCATGGAATCTTGCCAAAGGATCTGCAAGAACAACCCAATGGAAATGAGCGGATGAGATGGGAACACCTGCTTGATGCTTCTGCTGTTGGTTGCTTGCCCAAGTCAACCATTTCATAAAAGGAATGTGAGCTACAATTAGATCCCAAGTTTTGACATGGTTGTTGAATTGTAATGGAAAGCCATATGCCTACTCAATTTGAGGCTAGAAAATCATGTTGTGCGCAATTAAATGGTGTTGGTTTCATCCTGATTTGGAAACCGCTAACAACCAGGCTAACTTTAGCATGTTCTTCAATTTCTTTTAGGACAGCTGGGAAAATTTCATCATCTGTCCCTTAATCTAGGCACACCTGCCTATGTATTTGAGCTGTCTTTCAGAATTCATCTTAAATTCCTGAAGATGGCCATCAACATGATTTGTATTTGCACAGATTCTTTCTCTAAAGCACTGTCCCATTTATGTTTTACATAAAGAACTATTCTGTTCATTTGCTTTCCAGGCCCTGTTTGTCAAGCTTGCATGGCCTTTGTTTGCAAGGTTATCACAGTCTCTAACATTAGCATCAAATAGAAGAGGAAAGGAATGAGAAGATGTTGTGAAGGATACAGTTTGTGTTGAATGTGTGATGCAGATTTATCACTCTCATACCCTTTAGTGGTCTTAGTGCTTAAGACATTAGGCAGTTTAGTAGCATGGCCTAGTCCATAGGTCTTTCCCAGGAACATAGACAACATATGGGAAAACAGAGACAGATACCCATTCAGAGCATGTGCTACACCCCACAGCAGCATTTAGTATGTGGAAATTTTCCTTGGCTAACCCATTTCTACCTTCTTGAGGCACAATCAAGCTTTCCAAACAGAGTATACTGAGTCATCCTTAACAGCCACCACCCTAAATCCCTGCTTCTCTCAGGTTGCATATAGGGACTTTAGGTAATTCCACCATAAGGATTAATGTGGGACAGAGGGTAATTGCAGACATATGCTGCCTTATTTGGCCAAAAGGAGACATTTAATAGATGCTTATTGATTAACTGATTACCAGGCACACAAATTAGATTCTCTAGGGCTTCTTCAGTATGGTAACAATAAGATCTCTTTCCCTCCCTTCCTATGACTGATATGGGGAATGGATAGTGGCCTGCCCTCACTTATGTGTACTTCCAGACAATTGGCTTATGGAAATAAAGGCATGGATGTATTCAGAGAATTTCAAAGTTGAAATGAATATGGGAGGCCTTCTAGTCTAGCCTATGTATGGCATAACTACAGAGAAAATTTTTCTATGCTTTTTAGTGCTGGTGACCCAGACCATTGCTTGAGGCTTGACCTACAAAGTCCTATTCGTACAGGTACAGCCTTGGCCTAGATTGGTCATTGGCTTGCTCTGTGCAAAGGTCTCTATGGTTCCTTTCACTTCTTGCTTAATTTTTCTTTTTCTTCTATGTGAGGGTTTTTCTTCTTTTTTTTCTACTAAGGAGCTTGGCTGCATATGAGCTACCCTCATCATTGCCCTTTCTTTCTTCACACTTTCAGAAACCCTTCCAAGAACAGTTTACAACAGACTCTGACATCTTTTCTTCCTTTGGACTCTATCAACATTTGACTTCGAGGCCTGAATTAGAGACCTTTTTCAACAACTTCTCATTATACTCAAGGTGTTTTAGAGCCTATGTCTTATAGTTGGGAAATTATTATTCAGTGCTGTTCTACATTCTGACTCATCGAGGTATTGGAAAACATATTTTTAACCTTTTTAGTGTAAGTCATGGAATGAGGTTTGGAATAATGTTTTAAAATGCATAAAATGTTTAGGATTACAAAGGAAAACAATTCTAATGTAGTATATTTATTAAAATTTTTAAAGAAGAGTTCATAGGCCATAGTTTAGAACTCCCTCATAGAACCTTGTGTCTCCTTCTTCCAGTTGACCTTAAAGCTGGTGGCCTGTTCATAAGACTATATACACATAGTCTTAGTAGTAGGAGGGATAGGATCTTTCTTGAAGGAATATCCAATGCCTTAATCTCTAATCAATATGCAGACTATTATATATTTTTACCAACAAACCATGTGATTAGTGCTACCACATCAAAACCAAATATTATATATAGCTTATATAGCTAAAAGAGAGCCTGAAATATAGATAAGGTTGAACTTAACCTTGTCAACCCTACAAATGGTGACATAACCATGTAATTTTCAGATGTATTAGGTGAAGGTATTCTTGGTTTTCAAATGGTATACCCTTCCCCACATACGCATGCAACCCTCTTCCCTCATCTAGAAACTCTATTCATTTAGGCAAACTATTATGTCTTCCAAAGTAATCACATTATCAACATATATTGATCAATATGAAAACCTTAATTTCACCATCTAAAAACATGTCTATTAACCTACTCCAATCAACCTGCTACTCCAGCCAAAAATATGACTTTTATCTGGTAGGGTATGGAATATTTGAAAATAATGGTCTTATCAATAAATGAATGAATAAGTAAAAAATATTGCTATGTGCTACGCGGACACCAAACTATATAGGGTAAGAATACAAATACGAAGCAGCAGACAGTTTTTGCCCAGAGGGAGCTAATATGCATTGGATGAGACAATACAAAGAAAGGGAATGGTAGGCAAGGAATATATTGGCATATCCTTCATAATAGCAACAGAAGTATTGATTTGATTATAGTTCCAGAACTGGAAAAGGTGATGGAGACAGATGCTGAGGAGATGGCTGGGTAATAAGTCATTTATTAAATAGCTAATATATAAGAGGGACTGGTGAAAAATTTTAGGGATACAAATTAAAAAGTGAGACAGTCTTTACCTTCAAGGACCATAATTACATTTCCCTATTGGGATAAAACATATTTCAAAATAACTAAATACAAATTTATACAAAACTGTTATGGTGTAGAAAGGTACACTAACACTGAAGGGAATCATACTGAATTTGGAAAATATACCAACTTAATTTCTCTTAAGTTATTCAAAGAGGTCCAGGACCTCAATCTTGAAATACTCATAGTTCTCCAGTGAGGGGTCATCTTCCTCAATCAAAGCAACTACCCAGTCAAAGGCAGACCAATTTTAAAGGCATATAGGCTATATTTCATGGATTTATAGCAAGTTGTAAAACAGCAGCACACACTGATAGAGGAAGGCCAGTGTTTGTCACAGTTATTCTGTTGTTCCTTAGAATATAGTTGGAAAAATGGCTGTGAATACAATCATTAGCAACATGAACCACTATGTATAAATATTCTGGTGAAGGACATCCCCTTTTGGGCTGCTTCTGCTTATCCCCAAGCCAAATCAAAGCCTCCAAATTAAAGTTGTGAAAAGATAGGCATATTATTATGCAATTAGTTAACCAGAAAACTTACATAATAACTCTGGAAAGTAATGGTTTAATAAATACTGGTTTGTGGATTTACTGAATCCAAGAATGCATGGGGAGACATTTGAACTGATGTAAAATGAAGGAAACAGAACCAAGAAAACAAGATATAAACTGACTATTGCAATATAAATTATAAGAACAACAGGAAGAAAGGAAGGAAGGAAGGGAAGTAGGAAGGGACAGATAAAAGGAGGGAGACAGTGAGGAAAGGGAGGAGAGAGAAATAAAGGGAAGTAGGGAGGAAGGGAAGGAGGGAGAAAAGTTTAGAGAAAGGGAGGAAAGAAGAAAGGAAAGGGTGGAGGGATGCCAAAAAACAAAATAAACTTACCAAGTGTGACACAAGAAGTGATATCAGCATAGATATACCTTCCTTACTAAAAGAAGTATGGACCTAGGGGCCTGGGATGCTACAAATAATGTCAGACTCAGTTGATGTGTTTCAACTTTGCTGAATTTTTTTCCCTTTTCTATTTCTTTTTTTCTGGATTCCTCTCTGGGAAATGATGATTGGAAAATGTAGGTGATATAAACACAAAACACATTCACAAAAACTAGAACAAATGAAAACCCCTCACAAGGAGTTGTTTATTCCATCCAGGTATTCCTTACAATAGACCACTTATATCGTAGGGTGGGTATTCTCTATGTTATTGACATCCTATATCTTGTCTTTAGGCATTTTTTTTTCTATCTTCCTTGCCTGGAATGTTCTCCTTCACCTTTGCCTACTGACTTCACAATCTTTCTTTAAATCTCACCAAAAATCCTTTTTTTAGTGGAAGCCCACCCTAAGTCCTCTTAATTTTAGTGCCTTCCCTCTGTTATTTCCTATTTATTCTATGTATAGTTTACTTTGCATATATTTTATTTGTGTGTTGTCTTCCCGATTAGACTATGAGCTCCTTGAGGACAGGAACAGTCTTTTGTGTCTTTCTGTATTCCCTGTGATTACAATAGTACCAGGGATAGTAAGTGCTTAATAAATGTTTATTTATTGATTGATTGCTGTTATGATTTTCACAGTTTTATTGCCTCAGGGTCTCTATAACTACTGATATAGAAAAGTCCAAGAGAAAAGTGAATGGTTAAGAAAATCTTCTCAAAGATGAAGCAGTTTCAGATCATGTG
Organism: Gymnobelideus leadbeateri; assembly: GCA_011680675.1. NCBI lineage: Eukaryota > Metazoa > Chordata > Mammalia > Diprotodontia > Petauridae > Gymnobelideus > Gymnobelideus leadbeateri. The sequence goes on along the minus strand of WOXC01012456.1, from coordinate 104,025 downwards.
AAAGATGCATCATCACCAAACTTTTTCAGTGTTATCCATATCCAAGGCCCTGGGCAGCACCAGAGGAGAGACTGGAAAAAAAATTTCTTTAAAAAGATGCTCCCAGGCAAGCACAACACACTGGAATATAGAGACACATGGTGAAAAGTACCCTATGATACCCATCTCTTAAAACTATGCTATTCTACCAAAAAGAGATTTAAAAAAATATGACTTGGGGGCAGCTAGGTGGTATAGTGAATAGAGCATTGGCCTTGGAGCCAGGAGGACCCTATCCAGCCTCAGACACTTAACACAAAAACTAGCCATGTGACCTTGGTTAAGTCACTTAACCCCAACTGCCCTCCAAAAAAGCAAAAAAAAGAAGTATGACTTGGTTATGTAATGTCAACATAATAGGCCAATCTTTCAAATACCTTATTTTTTATGAAAAAATCTTTTATTTTATATACATTAAAACTTTATTCATGAAACATTTGTGCTATATGATTATTAATTTTTATGAAATATTTTAGTACTTTATTTTTCTGAATTACATGTAAAACCAATTTTAACAATTATTTTAAAAAATTTTGATTTCCAAATTCTTTCCCTTTCTTCCTTCCTCACTGAGAAGGCAAGCATTTGATACAGATTATGCATGTGCACTTGTGCAAAATATATTTCCATATTAGTCATGTTGTGAAAGAAAACACAGACTCTCCAAAAATATACTAACATTTTTTTAAAAAGTATGCTTTGGGGAATCTAGGTGGTGCAGTAAATAGAGCTCTGGCCCTGGAATCAGTAGGACCTCAGTTCAAATCCAGCCTCAGGCATTTGATACTTACTAGCTGTGTGACCTTGGGCAAGTCACTTAACCCCAATTTCCTTGCTTTCCCCCCTCCAAAAATAAAGTATGCTTCAATCTGTATTCAGACTCCATCAGTTCTTTCTCTGGGAATTGATGGCATTTTTCATCATAAGTACTTCAGAAATTGTCTTGGATCATTGTACTTCTGAGAATAGCTAAGTCTTTCACAGTTGGTCATCACATAATATTGTTGTTATTGCATATAATGTTCTGGTTCTACTCCTTTCACTTTGCATCATTTCTTATAGCACAATAGTATGACATCACAATTATATATTATTGCTCAACTTATGGTTATTCCCTTAATTTCCAATTCTTCCCTACCAGAAAAGAGTTGCTACTAAATTTTTTTTTTTGTACATAGAGGTCCTTTTCCTTTTATTTTTTTTAATAGAAATCTCTTTGGGATACAGACTTAGCAGTGTTATCGCTACTTCAAAGGATATGCAACACTTTATAGACCTTTAGGCATAATTATAAATTGCTCTCCAGAATGATTGAATCAGTTTACAATTCCATCAACAATGAATTAGTGTTGGGGCGGCTAGGTGTTGCAGTGAGTAAGAGCGCCGGCCTCGGAGTTTGGATGACCCGGGATCGAAACCGGCCTCAGAAAATGAGCACCCACACATAATGACCAGCTGTGTAACCTTGAGCAAGTTACTTAACCCCAATCGCTTTAAAACAAAAACAAACAAACAAAAAAAAAAACAATGAATTAGTGTTTCAATTTCTCCCCACCCCTTCCAACATTTGTTACTTTCCTTTTCTGTAACAGTAGCCAATCTGATAGCTGTGAGGTGGTACCTCAAAATTGTTTTAATGTGTATTTCTCTCATCAGTAGTGATTTAGAACATTTTTATGGCTATAGATACCTTTGATTACTTTACCTTAAAGCTGCCTATTCATATCCTTTAACCATTTTGGGGGGGAGCACTTTATAACAGCCCAGATTTAATACAGGCAGGAAGAGAATAAGAGAGAGATCTGTTTAGTTCCCAGGGATATTGTCCATAGTTTCCTGAGCCCTTTACCACATTTCCCTCATGGTGAGTTCAACTGACCAAGATTTACTCTGACAATGACATAGGGGAATCAGGTTTCTGTGCATCAGGGTGAAACAAAACTTAATATACATTTAAAAAACACATTGTCAGTTTCATTTGGCATTTATTTTGCATGTAGGTCATGTGTCCCTGCTGAAATTTCCTCTTTACCTCAAGTCAGGCAAGCTGCTAGCCAGAGGAGTTAATGACAAATGTATGTCCATTTTCATTTCTTTAGTAAGTATGTGGTAATTAAATGGGATCAGCCTATTACATACTACAAACCAATGACTTGTGGTCATGGATCTTCATTCTCTTTCCAAGACTATCCTTGAACATTTTTTAGATAATCACTTACATAATAAACAAAAAGTCAGATACATGAAAGAAACATTTCAAAAATTACCTATTTCTCAGTCCCAACCTGCTCAAGGCAATTTCCTATTAGTTTTGTCCCTGTTTCTTTCCCATAATTCAGTAGACAAGGCTAAAAGCATGTTGAACATGTCACATGGGTGATGAGGGAGGGAGAAATAATACATCATATAATATCTAATTTGTGACTTCTTTCCCCTTTAAGATCATCCTTGAGTGTCATTTTTACCTTATTCACCTTCAAAAGGTCAATAATAAATGTGACTTGTTTTGAGACCCCTCATCCTGTTAAGACTTCAATTTACTTAAGGATTTAGTTTCATTCTTCTACAGAGGGTGAGTGGTCTGATAGAACTTACCCTCTGTCAAAGAACAGTGGAATGCATATCATAGTGTAGAATATAGGAAGTGAATTACTGACTTATGAATCAGCTTGAAACATACATGTCTTGTACTCAATCTTTAAGTCATTAATGTGGAAGACATTTATCATTTGTCCTGGGGTCCCAACCCTCTTCCCACCAACCTAGAGATAATCATATGCTTTATTCTTACATTTCTGGTTTTCTAGAATACATTTTCCTACTTTCTAGCCTCCCTCAAATATATTCTACAAGGCCATAATGGAAGGAGAACATAATGAAATAGAGCATATGGGTGGACTGACTTATGTCAATATTTTTTGTTTCCTGTTTAGTCCAGGAAGCATAAAAAACCATCTACAATCCAGAGAGAATGAGTTCATTAAATGAAAAAGTAGAGTACCATTGTTGTGGTTGTAGTTCAGTCATGCCTCACTCTTTATGACCCCTTTTGAAGTTTTCTTGGTAAAGATACTTGTGTGGCTTCCCATTGCTTCTCCATCTCATTTTACAGATGAGGAAACTGAGGTAAATAGGATTAAGTGACTTGCCCAGATTTGAATTTAAGTCTTCCTGACTTTAGGTTTGGTACTCTATCCATTCTGCCACCTAGCTGCCCTGTAGGGTGCTAGCTGATGCTTTAAATATCTAGATTGACATGGGCTGCCACACATGAATACAATATTCATATAATATAGAGTTAGTATTAACACTAATTAGCAATTTGTATTAATATATATATGTATATAGCATGAACATAACATTAATTTGATATGGAAACTAGCATATAGATGAAACTACGTGTCTGATACAGATATCCATAACAGAATATTCTGGGACTACACTCACTAGTTAACTAAGGAGTGACTGCTTTCCACTTGATCCAGTACATTTGTAACAAACCTTGCTTTACTCTGTAACCTTAAGTTTTTAATCAGGTTTAAAAAAATGCATATACATTTATACTTGAGATGAATACATAAACTTCATAAATACAGGTTATGTAATGTATAATATATAATGTGTGTATACATACACATATAGTATGTATATATATATATATATATATACTCACATACACATGTCTATTGATATATATATTCAATATTCTCATTTTTTATGTATTTACATATTTCCTCCCCCTGATAGAATGCAAGCTCCTTAAGGACAGGTATTCTTTACTTTTTAGTTTGTAGATACTAGTACACAGTATAGCACCTGGCACATAGTAGGTACTTAATAAATGCTTGTCATTTGATTGATTGATTGATGTAGTTATCCCTGCACCTTGTGATTCAGATCCAAGTTTTGACTGTATTATCTATCAGGCTAACATATATGTTTACCGAAGGCCTCAAATAGGTTTACTAGTCATGCCAGACAATTGAATGATATTTTCAGATAAGAAATTAAAACACCAATGTAAAAATATCTATGATTTCACTCATTTCTCATTCCTAACCCCTTTTAAAGCCTAACATCAATCTATCTCTAAAAAACCATTATCTCTAGACAAAGGCTCAAGACCACCCCTTAATTTCAGAATATGAGAGGGAAGCACTGGACAAAAAAATAAGAAAAGATCACCTAGTTAGTTACTTTACCTTGGAGATAGAAGGCTGGAATCATTAAGGGGTTGGCATATTAAATATACAATATGTTTCAGGCATTATTATGTACTTTGCAAGTGGTTTGTTCAAGTCACTGTTCAGCTTCAAGCAGCATGCAAACTACTCTTGTCTCCCCATAAAGGACTAGACCAGATCTCTATCTAGCAGTAGTGAAGATTTCTTTCTTTTCATAACCCTTCTCTTGAAATGTAAAGTTACTTTTAATGGTATTTGTACCTATGTAGGTTTCCCAATATGCTACCTAATAAACAGAAATGGGGCTGCATTTACTAGTTGTATGACCCTGGACAAGTTACTTAATACTGTTTACTTCAGTTTCCTTGTCTGTAAAATGAGATGGAGAAGGAATGGCAAACCATTTTAATAGAAATTTTATTTATCAAAAATATATTAAACAAAGCGAAGCTAAAAGGGATCCATTGAGATTAAACAGTTTACATTCCTAGATGGGAAGATGATACTTATAACTCCTAAGAACTTTATCATTATTAGGACAGTTTGAAGGAGTATTCATAGAGGGCTCTGATGTGAATTGAGTATAATGAAATGACATCTAAAAATAAAAAATTAAAGTGTAAGAAAGAGGAACACATTGGGAGAAGGGAAAAGGGAGAGGTAGAATGGGGTAAATTATTCCACATAAAAGATGCCATGTATCACTGAGAAAAAGGTATTTTCCTTTTTATCCCCATTCAATTTTCTCCAGAGTTCTATCATATCTAATTTTTCTAAAATTCTATTCAGCTCCTTAATTTCTTTCTTGTTTAATTTGTGGTTCGATTTATCTAGTTCAGAGGAGGAGATTAATGTCCCCCACTAGTATAACTTTCTTGTCAGTTTCTTCCTGTAACTCTTTTAACTTCTTTTCTAAGAATCTGGATGCTATACCACTTGGTGCATATATATCTAGTAATGATTTTACTTCATTTTCTATGGTGCCTTTTATAGCAGAATAGAGTTTCCTTCCTTATCTCTTTTAATCATATCTGGTTTTGCTTTTACTTTGTCTGAGATTAGGATTGCTACCACCGCTTTTTTTAGTTCAGCTGTAGCACAATATATTCTACTCCAGCTTTTTACCTTTACCCTGTATGTATTCCTCTCTTTCAAATGTGTGAATTGTAAGGAACATATTGTAGGATCTTTATTTTTAATCCATTCTGTTAACCACTTCTGTTTTATGGGAGAGTTTATCCTATTCATATTCACAGTTATGATTACTATTTGTGTCTTTCTCTCTATCCTATCTCCCCACCCTTTATGCTTTTCTTTCTCCTTTCTCCCTTTTCCTCCTCAGTAGAGTTTTGTTTTTGACTGCTGTAATGAACATGCAGATTTAAAGATCTTCCTTGCCCCTAGGCTCTTTGATAGGCTTAAGAAACTCTGAGAACCTTCCTTGATTTGAAAATATACTCTGCCCCTAATAGGCTGAATGTAGTCACATGGAGCCTGTGGCAGGAGGCTTGGTTTTCAGGAATGCCTACACCTTGGTGCTGTGTGATTGGGCAGTGGATCAAGAGGGCTGTGACATTCTCTGAGCCAGGAGAAGGCTATATAATCCCTGATGTGAGGCTTTGCTTCGGGGCTCACTTTGAGAAGTGTTGTGTGATTTGACAAGATGAGACTCTGGGCAGCCCTTCAGAGCCCCCTGGCTTTGAAAACCCAGATGTTGATGTTTCCCTCTCTGGTAACTGTGATTTGGTATTGATGTAATGGTTGGGCAGTTTGGAAGCCTGCCTGCTTGATCTGTTTGTTTCTCTGTCTTGTAAGTTCTCTGTCTGTATACTTTGAAGTTCGGGGTCTTGACCTTTTTCCCCTGAACTAGGTAAATGATATATGTTTGATATGTTCGATTGATTAAAGTTAGCTTGTTAACCCATTTTGAGTTGCTTTCCTTTAGAAAAGCAGATCTAAGAACCTGTGTTGGCAGCCACCCTGGGGACGTTGGGGTGCTTGCTGCTACAACTGCCACCTTCCTCAATCTTCCCTCCCTTCTATCAATCCCCCTCCCTTTTTTTCCCCTTTTTCCTTACTACTTCTTCCCTCTCTTTTATCCCTCCCTCACTTTTCTTTCCCCTTTCCCCTCCAACTGCCTATAGGTCAGATTAGATTTCTATACCTAACTGAATATGTTATTCTCTCCTTAAGCCAAATCCAATGAGAGCAAAATTCAAACAATGCTTATCACCCTCCCTTCTTTCTCTCTACTCTAATGTCTTTGTGCCTCTTCATGTGATATAATTTGTCCTTTTCTGCCTCCTCCTTTTCTCTTCTCCCATTAACAATCTTTTTTTTCAGTATTTAATTAGGTTTTTTATCATCACATCAAATTCAACTTAAACTCACCCCCTCTGTGTATGTATTTCTCTTTTATATGATATAATGAAGATACAGTTCTTAAGAGTTCTAAGTATCATCTTCCCATGCAAGGATGTAAACAGTTTGTCCTTATGGAATAATGTGTTTTCCCCCTTTTTTGTTTGCCTTTTTATGCTTCTCTTGAGTCCTATATTTGAAAATCAAGTTTTCTGTTGAGCTCTGGTCTTTTCATCAGGAAAAGCTGAAAGTCCCTTATTTTATTGAATGTCTATCTCTTGCCTGAAAGATTATGCTCAGTTTCACTAGATAGTTGATCCTTGGTCATAATCCAAGCTCCTTTACTTTACAGAATATCATATTCCAAGCCCTTCAGTCTCTAAATGTAGAAGCTGAAAGGTCCTCTGTGATCTTGACTGTGGTCCCACAATATTTGAATTATTTCTTTCTGGCTACTTGCAGTGTTTTCTACTTGATCTGATAATTCTGGAATTTGGCTATTCTATTCCTTGCCATTTTCAATTTGGGATCTCTTTCAGGAGGTGATTAGTAAATTCTTTCAATGACTATTTTACCCTCTGGTTTTCAGGGCAATTTTCTTAGATGATTTCTTAAAAGATGATGTCCAGGCTATTTTATTTTTCATCATGGTATTTTATATTTTCATCATGGTATTTTACATTTTCTTCTATTTTTTCACACTTTTGATTTTGTATCACTTATTCTTGATGTCTCACAGAGTCATTAGCTTCCATTTAGCTAATTCTAACTTTTAACAAATTGTTTTCTTCAGTTAGCTTTTGAACCTCCTTTTTCATTTAGTCAATTATATTTTTAAGGAATTGTTTTCTTCAGTGTACTTGTTTCCATTTTGTGAATTATATTTTTAAATTTTTCTTCTCTCTTATTTGACTTTAAAAATCCTTCTTGAGTTCTTCCAAGAAGGCTTTGTGGTTTTATAACCAGTTTATAGTCCTCTTTGAGGTTTCAGTTGTGGGTATATTTCCTGAATTTGTGTTTTGATCTTCCCTGTCACCAAGCTATTTCTCTATGGACATTGTTGCTTTATCTTAAAAAATATATATATTCTTGCTCATGCTAGTTACCTCTTTTTTTGGCTTTTAAATTTGATCTCTGCTTCTGGGCCCCAGGGGGCACTGTCCCAGACTTTTTATGCTGGGGATTAGGGCCCTGGTTATTGGTTTTCTGTGCTATTAGATGTTGTAGTGGTATGGTAGTTTACCTGGTACTGAGTTGGAGGTGGTATGTGCCTGGTGTTGGCATGTGCCTGCTGTTGGTGCCTGCTTGCTCCTCCAACTTGGAGCTCAGGATCTCTAGGTGGTCTGCTGAGGTGGGGCTTGCTGTTGGCTTGCTGGGATGTCTCCCCATCCTGTACTGGACCCCTTCAGCCACAGCAAGATTGACCTTTTTTGTTAATCCCCCTAGCCTTCTGAGCTAAAAGACTGTTGTGCCCAGTCTTTCCCCGTCTCCACCATCCCAGAATTTTTCCTGGGGCAATATTCTCTGGGTTTTTCAGAGTCAACAAGGGAAGGTCAGTGACTTACTGCTCACTCCACAATCTTGGCTTCTGGAAGTTTAAATAGGTGACTTTCAAACATTCAGTCTGTGGGCTGATAGCCCCAGCAGTAGCTGCTGCTGCTACTGCAGGCCCTATGCCAGCTTGGACAGGCGCACCCCCACCCCAACAACAATCGCTCCAAGGTCTAGGAATTGCCATTGCTGCCAGTGATGCCGTTCTCTGGGGTTTGCTCTGGTTTTGCTATGACTATAGGCACTGGTGCAGCCTGTGGACTAGACTGTGCTCCTCTCCAAGCCTGTTGCAATAGATCTTCTTTTGCCATCATCTTTAGAATTTTAAATAGCTCAGCTGCAGTTCTCAGCTATCAACTCCCCTAGCTTTATTGTTAGCAAAACTTCCTAAGGCCCATTTGATTTCATTCTCCAAGATGTCTTGCTCTAGATCAATAATCAGATCATTGTGATTATTGGTGATGTTAAGATCTTCCTTAATTAATTAATTAATTAATCTTCCTTAATTCTTTTGTGTATTCCTGCCACCTATTCTGAATCTCATTTCTGTTAAATTCCTGCTATTTTTGTCAGTGATCAGCTACCTATGACCTATGGGCCTTGAAGGTCCCCTGCTTGCCTCAGAGTATCTCCCTTACAATTTACTGTCATGTTATTCTTCCTTCCCTTACAGATTATTAAATTACACTAATTGAAGTTCTAATAGGTTGGATGATGAAAGAGAGCAGACTGACTTCAGAAGGCCTCCCTTAAGATGTGCATGTTATTTGTAAAAGCAAAGAATAAGAAGGGCAGCTAGGTGGTTCTGTAAATAGAGTGTTGGGCCTAGAGTCAGGAAAGCTCATCTTCCTGAGTTCAAAACTTCTGTCAGACAGTATGACCCTCATTTGTAAAATGAGTTGGACAAGGAAATGGAAAACCACTCCAATAGCTTTGCCAAGAAAATCACAAATGCTTTCTGAAAGAGTTGGACATGACCAGTAAAACAAAACAAACAAACAAACATAAAACAACTGAACAACAATAATAGAATAATTCATTATCTGAGCTAGTTACTAGGAACCCTGAAGGGATCAAACAACAAGCATTAATTAATTAATAAAAATTAATTAATTAATAAAAAGTTCCTGCTATGTTTAAGTGATTGAGTCACTTCAAGGATATAGGATTAGAGAATTTCAGTGGAAAGGAAGCATGATAGTACCAAGCCCTTCTGCACATTGTAGGGGAGAGAATACATGCATGAAGAAAGAGAAAGATCTGCCTAGGAACCTGGGAAAACTAGATTGGGGATTTGAGGGATCAACTTAGAGAAACGATTGTGAAATAGGGTATTTTCATCATCCTTTCACTTCCCTTTCCAAGATCCCACTCCTTTACCTCTATCTTGTGATCTTCTAGGGTTAAACTCTTAGGGCCTTTCAAAGAATCACACATTAAGACATGAGGGGTAATTCAATAACAATAACCTTCAATCACAGAAATACAAAAGAATAAAACAAGTTATACCATTGCAGTACTGTATTCCCCCTCACTCACTAGATATTCAAGCAGAGGTTGGATGATCCATACCAAGAATGACATTAACAGAGTTCCTGCATTACTTATGCTGTTGGGTTAGATAAACATTAGGATCCTTTAGAACTTTATGATTCTGTGACTTTATATTTTGGAGGGCAGTTGGAATTAAGTGACTTGCCCAGGGTCACACGGCTAGTTCTTTTTGTGTGTCTGTTAAGTGTCTGAGGCCGGATTTGAACTCAGGTCCTCCTCACTCCAGGCCCGGTGCTCTATTCACTGCACCACCTAGCCACCCCTGTGACTTTTTTATATTAATCCATAGTCTATAAGAAAACTAATAGCTCAGAAAATTTTCACCCAAACAAGTAACAAATGTTTGCTAAACACTGATTCTGTGTATAAGCTCAGATCACCTCATCTAGGCAGCTACTCTATTTCCTTGTAGAGAAAACCCAATTTGAAGGGCTATGAAGTGGTCATAAACAAAGGTGTAAAAAAAAGGAAACATTGCCATATATTTGTTGCCTCCTTACAATTTTGTTCAAGATTGGCTTATTCCAGTGGTATTCTCTTTTGACTTTCTGACCAATTTCCCCTCTCTTCCCAAGGGAGGGGTGGGGAAAAGGGATCAGGTTGATTGACTCATGAAACGTATTACCAGAACATCTCTTCTCTAACAGTTAAGGCCGCAGAAGCAATTTGTACTTTACTTAGAAGTTTATTGCATTTTGATAATTGCTTTTCCCCCTGAACTGTAGAGTTTTAAAATATAATTTTTGACTGACTATAAAAAAGAAAAAAAATCTATATAACTTTAAGAGCATTTTCAAAGCTTTTAAAGTCTCCACTAAACTGAAGCAGTCTAAAGTTAGCTTGTTAAGCTGTTTCATGTTAGCAACATGCTCTTTCTTTAACCCCTTAGAATCCAGGGGGAAAAGGGGGCCTGGGAAGCATCCCCTCCCTTTGTAAAAAGTATTTTATAGAAAGAATCTGTCTACACAGGCACCTGAACCTGAGAGTGAATATATTTTTCAATAAACTTAATACATTGCTGAACTTGGAGTTGGCATACAGTGTATGCCACTACAGTAAAAAGAACACTGGATTTGGAATCAGAGAATTGGTTCAAATCCCAGCTCATCAACTTCTTACCTATGTGATGTTGAGCAAAAGAAAAGCTTTCTGGGCCTCAGCCCCCTATCTGTAAAATAAGGGAGCTGCATTGCATGCTGTCTAAGATTCTTTCAAACTCTAAATCTATGATCCTAAATACATGTCTTCCTATACATACATATGCATAGCTGACTTATTTTTAATATCAGCTCACAATAGATGATGGGATAGCACCATCCACGAAATCCATTATGGTTGTATAGTTCAACTACTGATGCCAAAAATGTTTTCGAGAAAGAATTTTGTATCTAATTAATCCAATACAAACTGATTTGCAATTAGCCTCCTCAAATTCTATGCAAATAGAAAGAAAGAAATGCTCTGGACTTATGGTTTTGAAATATTTGCCTGGATGAGACCTATTCACACCATTTGAATAATGCTAAAAATAGTACCTTGTCTTCACAAAAGGTTATTTGGGTTACTGCTTGACTTCCATGGTTTATTTTGACTAAATTATAGGTAAGGCACTTAACTCTTAGTTCTAGGTCAGTGGTCTCCAAAATTTTTAATCCCACATTTAATCCCACATTCCTCTCATTAAACCAATGTAACACAGGTATATGCACTTATTCATAAACTGTATAAAACTATGATACTGGTATTATACACATTACAATATATATAAAAACACCAAAACTTTTAGAGAAAGGAAGAAAGATGAAATAATATTTCATCTTCTTTAGAGGTGTGTATATTTCAGCCTGCCTCCTATTTTTTTATCACCCATGAATTAAGTGCCTTACTGGATAGAGCACTGGTCCTGGAGTCAGGAGGATTTTTCAAATGTGACTTCAGACACTATTTGTGTTACCCTGGGCAAGTCACTTTAAATATTGCCTCAGTTCCTCATCTATAAAATGAACTGAAGAAGGAAGTAGCAAACCACTTCAGTATTTTTGCCAAAATAGCCCCAAATCAGTTTACAGAAAATCAGACACCATGGAAAATGACTCAACAACAAAGAGCTAAGATTTTTTAAAATTATATTTTTAAATAAAGCTTGTAGTTTAAAATGTATAATACACTGATAATTTTCAGACTGCTTGATGATCTGTACAGGAAATAAGGAGCCAGTGGAGATTACTGAGTAGAGGATTGGCATGGTTAGACCCGTACTTTAGGATGGAAGGTGGACTGAAAGAGAGAAACACTTGATAGGAGACAAACTACGAAGCAGAGAAGAGGTCACAGGCCCTGAAAGAGTTTGCAGAGAGAGGAAAATTTGGAAGTTAGTTGTCCAAGGTAAAAAGACATGATATGGCAATTGATTAGATATGTGGAATAAGGAAGAGTTAGGAATTGAAAGTAAAGTTATTCAACTTTATCAATACATTGTAAGATTGTGGTTTTTAATCGAACCCACTTCTGTTTAATGGATAAGTTCATCTGATTCACATAAAAGGATGCATTTAATATTTCTGCCTTTCTTCATTTGAGTTAGAAGTTTTTATGCCTTAATACATGGTCAATATTTGTGTAGGTGCTACTTTAGAAGAGGGGTGGTCTGGAGGAAGGCGGTAGGGTGAGAACAGTTTAATGAGATTTTTCATATTGATCACCACCCATTCATGCCTGCTCATACTGTGGTATTTATTCTACCCCACCCAAAACTAAAAGAAGAATTCAGGATTCTTACTTATTGGTCACTGTCTCACAGGAAAGAGTCTGTCCTTTGAGGGTTGCTTTCCTCAGCCAGGAGGCAATCTGGGGTGCCCAGGTTGTGGTTAAGTGGTTAAGTTATGATCACCCTGAAAACCCTTCATCTGCTTCAGAAGTTTGGAGCTTGTGCAGTGGACAGGGGAGAAAAGCTAGAATGGGGAACTTTTGAGGGATAAACCACACAGCCTGAGGGATGGTGGGATTAAAAAAACAAACATATCTTCAAGCTTTCTGATAGACTGATCTTATACCTCTTATGTTCAGGTTACAGCTCCCATTTTGAAGATCACTTGTAGACCTTGACAAGATTCTAAGACTCTCAATTTGTATATCAGCATTGGTAGGGAAAAGAGGAAGGAAAAAGCATTTATTGTGCCAGGTACTAAGATAAGCTTATTTACAAATATTACATAATGTGATTATCTCAATAATAAAGGAAGTTTCCTTACTTGGAGCTCCTTACACCACTGAAATCATGCCCTAGGCCTAAATACAAGTCACATGGGTCCAATATGGCTAATTATTCTGGTTATTTGTGGTGTAGTAGAAAAATGCTGAGCCTGGAATCAGAAGGTCCTGACTTTTTCACCCATAAACTATGTGAATTTGTATAAGCTGTTCCACCCCCTCTGTGCCTCAGTTTCCTTATTTGTAAGATGGGCATAATAATATCTATCCTACCTGCTGCAAAGGGTCATCATAAGGACCAAATGTGACAATGCATTTTACTATGTTTTTGTAAATAACAAAGTGCTAAACCAAAATAAGGTGTATTATCACTAGGCAAAGTTAATTTGCACAGTTCCTTGAGCCTTAGCAACCTAATTATTAAAATAGCAATCTTTTGCATTTCTAGTACTTGAGACTTCATTGGTGTTTGGGAATGTCATAGTGTGATAACTTCCTCCAGAGAGATGCAGAACTGCAATTCATTTGTCACTTATTGGTCTTAGAAAATTTCCAGAGGCATAGAGAAGTTATGTGAATTGCCTAGGGTCACCTTGCTAAAAAAATGAGTAAACAGACAAACAAACAAACAAAAAACTGAAAGAGATAGTGTTTGAATTTAGGTCTTCCTTACTCCAAGTATCTAATCTTTATGCCTGCTGCTTGATTTATATTTCTATGCTGCTTTATATTTAGCCAAACACTTCCAAATCTATCACTTGATCATTAAAATGACCCTTGAAATAGATTTGCAGGCATTTATAATACTTCATTTCTACATGGCTCATATTGACCTTACCCTTAAGATCTCACATAGTACTTTGATTCACACTCCTTGATTATCTATGTCATTTAATGTACATTATAATTATATTTTGGCTTCATCTCCCAACTATAGTCTATGAAGACAAAGACTATCTTAACATTATACCTCACTGCCACCTAGCACAGTTTTCTGCATAAGGTATTATTGAATAAATGTTTGTGGAATGAATGAATGAAGAAACTGAGACAAAAAGAGCCCATTTAAATTTTCCTCAGCCATATAAAAGTCAGTGATGGAGCTAACATGAAAACCCAGATCTTTTGAATCCAATTTGATGCTTTCCCTCCAAACAGAATCTGGTGTCCATCTCTACTCTCCGTGCCCTTGGACTGTCTCTTCCCCGTGCCTGTAATGCTTTTGAGATACTACCTCCTGCAAAAAGCCTTTCCTGGCCCCGCTTTCCAATTCCAATTGCTAAAGCCTTTCCCTCACCACCAATATTTTCCATTTACTCTGCTTGTATCTTGTATGTACCCTTGTATGTACATTTTTTTCTCCCAAGTTATGTTAGCTAATGAAGGTATTATTTTTTATTTTATTGTTGTTTATTTATAAAGTCATTCAATCACATCTTACTCTTTGTGATCCTATGGACCAGAGACAGTATGCCAGGTGCTTCTATTCCCCCACCATATTTTCAAGTCTAACAAAGTTCATCTTCATTATTTCTATCATATTAGCTAATTATCTCATCCTCTGCTGCCCCTCTTCCTTTTCCCTTCAATCTTCCTCAAAGCCAGTATCTTTCCTAATGAAGCTTGTCTTCTCATTATGTGGTCAAAATATTTAAGTTTCTGCTTTAGTATTTGACCATTCAGTAAATAGCTTGAATTAATGTTTTTTAAGTACTGACTGATCTGATCTCCTTGCTGTTCAACAGACTCTGAAAAGTCTTTTCCAGAACCACAATTCATAAGTGTTGATTTTGTGGCACTCAGCTTTCCAATTCTCACAGCCATAGATTGTTACTGGAAAACTATAGCTTTGACTATATGGACCTTTGTTGGCAAGGTGATGTCTCTGATTTTTTAGTATGCTGCCCAGATTTTCCATAGCTTTGCTTCTAAGGGGCAAGTGTCTTTTAATTTCATGGCTACAGTTACTGTTTGTATTGATCTTTGAGCCTAAGAAAACAAAATCTAACACTGTTTCTTCTTTTATTTGCCAGGAACTGATGAGACCAATTGTCAAGATCTTAGGTTTTTTTGATGTTCAGCTTCAAGGTAGTATTCATATTCTCCCCTTTCACCCTCATCAAGAAACTTAATTTCTCTTCACTTTCTACTATCACAGTAGTATGATCTGCCTACCTGAGACTGTTGATATTTCTCCTGGCAACCTTAAATCCAGTTTTTGATTTATTCTTTCTGACATTTTACACGATGTACTTTGTATATAAATTAAATAAATAAGGTGACAATATACAGCCTTGTCATATTCCTTTTCTAATCTTAACAATGATCAGTTGTTCCAGGTTTGAGTCTAACTGTTGCTTCTTTGCCTGGATGTATGCAGGAACCCATAGGTTCTTCAGGACACCATTATCTCCTATCTCTTTGAGGACTTGCCACATTTTATTGTGATCCATCTAGTTAAAGGCTTTAGTGTAGTCAGCGAAGCAGAAATGGATTTTCCCCCTGGAATTCCCTTGCTCTCTCCATAATTTAGTGAATGTTGGCAATTTGGTCTTTAGTTCCCTTGCCTAGAATGTAAATTTTATGAACAAAGGTAAACTGGATGTCATCAAACAGGAGATGGAAAAATTAAACTTTGACATCTTGAGTGCTTGAATGTCAGTGAACTCAAATGGATGGGAATATGTGGATTTAATTTTGAAGATCTCTAAATATACCACTATGAGTAATATTTCCTTTAAAGAAGTGGAGTAACCTTCATAGTCAATAAAAGGTTGAGACAAGCAGTACGGGGGTCTAATCTCAAAAATGACTGAATGGTATTTGTTTGAATAGAAGACAAACTATGTAACACCATAGTAACACAAGTCTATGATCCAACCAAAGATATTGAAGAGGCCCATCTTGATCCATTCTATGAAAACCTTCAACACCCTTTAGAAATAACACCCCCCCCAAAAAAAAAAGTCACTTTCATCATAGGGATTGGAATGCTAAAGTAGGATATCAAAAGATAATTGGAATAATAGGCAACTTTAGCCTAGGAGTATGAAATGAAGCAGGGTGGAGACTAATAGAATTTTGTCAAGATAAATCACTGGTCATAACAAATATACTTTTTCAAAAGCCTAAAAGGTGATTCTACACATGGACATCACCAGATTGTCAGCACAGAAATCAGATTAAATATGTACATTGTAGACTTTCTATATGGGAAGCCTTTGAAATAAAAAACAAACAAAAACAAACAAAAAAACCAAAAACCTACCATGTTTATTGGTTGACTGAGTGGCCATAAATATTGATCCTTAGACAAGATGGATAAATTCATCTGAACTTTTCATTCATGCCTATTCTGCAATAGAATACATATGGCCCTAGTACTGTATGAACACAGCTAATAGAATTAGTACTGCTAGAAAATATAGATATAAACCTTTTACTTATAGGCTCTCATTTTCAAAATATTTTCACTCTTCCATTATAGCAGTTCTTCATTTTTTAAAAAAAATTAGTCTACCATAGTGATTACTTCACAGATTTATAATGGGGTATTAAGAAAAACTAAGCTAAAAACAATAATACCTTATACTTATAGAGTGAATGCTTTATGCCTTTCAAAGCACTTTCAAAAATATCATTCATTTTATCTTTACAATACCTCTAAGTTTAAAGGTAGGACAGGGATTATTATCTTTATTTTATATGATCTCTATCTTTTAAAAGAGGAAAACCAGATACGTGGATAGAGGTTAAGTAACTTGCCCTAAATTATGCGTGTAGTTAATAGCAGAACTTATGGCCTAGACTCACAATAACAAGGTCCATCTGTGAGTTCTAAAGTTGAATTCAGAAAAGATGACCTCACTCTGCCATGAGGGTGGCAGTTCTGATAGCTTTCTAATAAGAAGGCAACACCCCCTCGAGAATAAAATGCTTTTCTTTTTCCCATATGTTTATGGGAATGTTTTTTTCTCTCTGCCTCACAAGGTTGCTCAATATTGTATTGTGAAGCACTTTGAACTCCTAGGAAGATAAGTGCTATTTAATTTCAAAGTGTTATTAGTCCTATGGCTGTCATTATGCACACCAGCACAATTTTACAGTTAATGCATCTCAATAGCGCTGCTGTTGACATACTTTTTTTTTTTAACTGGCTCAATGACAGAATTGGATGTCTCAAGGGACTGGTTATTGGAAATTGGATTCAAAGCATCTTGCTCCTAGTCTTTAATGTCCAAATGCATTGGAATATTCCTTAATGTTGAGCAATATTTCAGTAGTATCAATGCCACCTTTGTACCCAGCTCACAAGCCTTCAGTACAGCCCATCTCCTTAATCAGAAATCCACATTTTGAAGAAGAATAGAATACTTGGCCAGCCTTTAGGATTGCACTAAATCCACCTGCCAAAACATTTCATCCCAGTAGTTATGAAATCTTGTTTCTTCTTCATTTGTAAAGAGGATGTTGGCAGTTTACATCATTAATTAGAACATGTTAGAAAAAATCTGAAATAATATTGCTAGCCAGGATCAAGCTTATCCTAAGTATAATTTGGCATATCTATGCCTTTATATTTTAGATAAGACTGTGCCACGTTCAAAGAATTATTTCTACCATTCTTTTCACAAACCAACTCTTAGACTAGTTATCATTCAACTAATCTAAATTTCCCCCTCCCCATTTCCCACTATTGAATATACCCATATTTTCTATTCTCAGAACTTTGATTCTATCCTTTATGGAAATTCCTATGAACCATCATCTTCATCATGCTGTTCTACTTCATGCCTATCCAAACTGCCTCTTACTGCTCATTTGGACCAGTAACAATAGTTCTGCAGGATAAAGGAGTGAAATTTATGTTTTGGAGTATAGTGGGTTAACAAGTAATTTTATTGACTTGGGAAAACTTCACAACATGTAGCCTCAAATAAACTTTTTTAAAGACAAATTCAGTCTGCACATCACCATGAATAAGAGGGAAATAGAGCTCTAGGATGCAACAAGGCTGATACTGGGAAGGTTGCCACTTAGCATGTGGGGTTTGGCAGTGGTGGAAAGAAAGGTAGCAGGCACCTGATGGAGAAGAGAATGATGAAAATGTGATTATGGAAATTCTGTGAATGTGGGACTCCACGTGTAGCATGGGAGTATTATTGTATGGAATCAAACAGAGACAGAATAGACATTCCTAGCCTCTTCTCGCCCTTTCCTTCTCTAAGGGACATTCTACTTCCTGCAATGAGAGGAAGCAGGAGGTTAGGACCAGGAGTTTGGTCACTCTGCTCTCCTTAGAGATAGAGGGTAACAGGCTAGAATCATATCTATCATTATATCCATCTGCTACTTTAAGTATTATTAGTCTAGGTGATGCAAAAAGTTCAACTTAACTTCTGCTCATTGTTAATTCATGGCAGGAAAGGAGGGCCTCATGTTTTATATACAGGGCCTGAACACTTTCCTATCAAGTACCAGTTCAACAATTAATCTGCATAGCAATTAAGAAACTCATTTACACAAATCATAGCAAAACAACTCAGAGAAACAGAGTGAAGGAGCTCTCATTGGGCGAGGCAACTCCTCAGTTCAACCAAGAAAGATAGTCCTAGATTTCACTCAGGGGAAAATGCCCTGAAATCTCTAGCGTATCAAGCTAGGGACACAGACATGATGGAGACTCCCTACTGCTCTAATGTAGGTTTCTTCTCAGTCTTCCTTTAGCTACCTGAAATTAGGTTGGTATCTTCCATTTTTTTTTTCCCAGAAGGATCTAAAATTCCAAAAGACTAAAGAGACCTGAAGGGTCCATTATTAATGTTAATAGCTAATTGCATAGAGTTTCAAAATTAATTCACCCACCTCTCCATACCAACCACCTTGCTCACTGATTTATATTTAAATTAGATCTTAAAGATGTATGATTCAAAGAGCAAGAACTGGATAACAAAAATGCAGTGGCTCCTTGCAGTCTTGAGCTGAGAGTGATGCCCAGTTTGTGAAGGAGAATGAAAAGACAATGGGTACAAATATATACCATAGGGTTTTTTTCTATAAAATGGGTAATGAGGGGAAAGCCACACAAAACATAGTGTCTAGAATTGTAGTTTCAGTGAAGATGTGAATAAGGAACAGGTCTTAGAAAGGAGAGCTTATTATACTAAGGGTCTTATGAGCTGATCTCCATCTGCTGGGACAAAGGAAAAGAAAAATAGCCCAAGTTCCCATTTCCCATTCTAACACTGACAATGGTGTGGCTGTTCTGCTTTCTACCAAGGATAATAATTTCCATTTTGACACACGCCTTTCCAAGAAGCCTAAAGCATTGTGCAAGTGATTTTCCCATATGTCCTCAAATCCCTTTGAACAGAGCTGCAAACACTGGCAGCCTCCTTTCATAGACTAGAAACAGGTCTCAGGGTTTGAATATGCTTGGTGCTTTTCCTCAGCAAAAATATTAATATAGATACTGTGGAAACTCCAATATTCTGTCCAATGTAAAGAGAGGTAGGAAAGAAGACAGTCATAAGCAATATGATGTGGAAGGAAAAAAAAAGATATAATGAAAACTAAGACTAAGACTGTATTATTCAAGGAAAGACAGTGTCCAGAATAAGAGATAGAAAAGTCTCACTGCATTCCTCACTGGTAAGACAACACTTGTGGCATTAGGCCCCATTATAGTTGCCTCATTTTAAGAGCAATATTGACAAAGATATCTGCTAAAGCCCTACTCTAATGCTTTATCATGGTTAGAGTTGGATCTGGATTCTTGAAGTCTATAGCAGCAGAATCCAGGCTATGGTAAACCATAACAATCTATAAAGACACGAAGCTTGAGTGAAACAGAGCAACTAAGTTCACAGAAGTTCATTCATAAGTGGAAATGGGGGGGGAGGGATAAAGGGAGAGAGGGGGAGAAAGAGAGAGAGAGAGAGAGAGAGAGAGAGAGAGAGAGAGAGAGAGAGAGCGCAATAATGGAAAAAGGGGGGAAATAGAAAGGAAAAGGACAGAGAATGGAGTTCTGGTTACAGATAAAAGAGAAAATAGGTGATCCAGAGTTAGGAGTCCATAAAGAGGGAGGAAGGGATTGAGAAGGAATGAAGAAGGGGAATCTGGAAAAAAAGGAGTAAGGAAGAAAGATTGAGAAACAGAGACACACAGAGAAGGGAAAAACACACAGAGAGAGCAGTGAGACAGAGACAGCAAAGATACACAGACAGAGAATGGAGGAAGAGAGACAGAAATAAAAACAGAGAAAGACATAGATATAGATACATAGACTTTATTATTTATTTACTATGATACTGCCTTTTCAGCCTTGGAAGTCTTCACATGATTGGGGAAGACAGTCCCCCCCTCCATTCACCAAAAGGTTTGAGGCCCACTGGTTACCCTCAAACTGGTTTAGCCCACTTGCCAAGATGTTTTA
This sequence comes from Gymnobelideus leadbeateri, assembly GCA_011680675.1. Lineage (NCBI taxonomy): Eukaryota > Metazoa > Chordata > Mammalia > Diprotodontia > Petauridae > Gymnobelideus > Gymnobelideus leadbeateri. The sequence goes on along the minus strand of WOXC01012456.1, from coordinate 83,691 downwards.
ACACTGTTTTGCTGCTATGCATGTTATAGTTTCTTGGAGCCACAGGTAAGAGTTGGGTGAATGAGGTACATATCAAAGGTGCATGAGGAGCCCTGAAAAGGCCTTCACACCAGAGGTACTAGTCCTCCCTAAAATACCCCACATACCTTTCCCATTTGAATTATCTTCAGACAATTCTGAAGATCACCTGGCAAGATAAATGTCCTTTCTTGGCCTGGACTGCCAAGCATTCAAACTACTGCAGAGAGTGCAACTTCTTTTTTTTTTTTTTTTGCATTTTGGAGGGCAATTGGGGTTAAGTAACTTGCCCAAGTTCACACGGCTAGGTTTTTGTTTGTGCGTTCATTAAGTGTCTGAGGCTGGATCGGAACTCAGGTCCTTCTGACTCCAGGGCCGACGCTCTACTCACTGCGCCACCTAGCTGCCCCAGAGAATGCAACTTCAATAGACTGGTTATATTATTCAACCAAATGTTCATTTGCTTACAAGATTATTTTATGGAGAGCTCACATAAGGCAAGTGCTCACGTGGTGGTCAGAACAAGTAATATAACAACTTGCAAGATATCTCAGAAGAATTTTGGTATTCACTGTGAGACATGGGAGACAGTGGTACAGGATCATCTAGTATAATACGCTCACAAAGAAAATGGTGCTGTGCTCTACGAGCAAAGCAGAATCATGTTAACTCAAAAGAAATGCAAGATATTCAGATTCAAACAGCTCACTCCCAAGTGTTCATATGGACTATTTGCACCCCACCTGTGGGGTTAGATAGGATTAACCAGTCAGAAACACTATACATTGACTCCAACATCATTATTTTGGATCTCTTTGAGCACAAAGGAAAACAACAATTACTATGATATCAGACAGTGGGATAAATGCTGAGGATACAAATAGAAGCTATCAAGGTATTCCTTATTCTTAAGGAGTTTGCATTTTAATGGCATATGATACCACATAAAGAACTGAAAAACAAGCTTTTCAAGGAAAAGTCATGGAAGAGGCCCCTCCTGAAATAGTGTAGTCAGTAGTGACTGACTAGGAAATTAAACAATGAGGGTGGAAGTTTCTCCAAGAAAGCAAAACATCTGGCAGGAGGAGGAATAGAGGGAGAAGTCCAGGTAGTTGACCAGTGAGTAAAGCAGAGTCTGGTCTTTATCACTAGAAGGTTATCTGAAAGGAAGAGAGTGCTATTTTGTGGGGGAGAGGAGGGATTTTTTGCTATTGTGTGTTTAAATTCAGAAATTTATAATGACCATATAAAGAGGTCTAGAAGGTTATTATCTATATCAGTGGAAGAGACATATACACAATAGTGAAATAATAACCCTTAATTATATAAGTATTTCATGAGTATTAACAAAAGCGACAATGCCCAGATCATGAGAACCCATGTTGTGAAGCAACTCAAAATCATGACAAAAAGAATATCATAGAATAACCTAAGCTGTTTAGTTTGGAAAAGAGAAGAGGTAGTGAGACATGAACTGTTTTCAAAAATTTGAAACCCCATCATGCCGAAGACAGAGTATATACTGTGGGTAGCTAACAAAGGTCAAAACTATCATCAATGAACAGATGGCTCAGAGAAAGATTTTAGTCCAATGTAAGAAAGAACTTGGATACCTTGGAGGCTTTACTTCATACCCAGCAAATTGGTAAAGATGGAAAAGATTGAACCAGTCAATAGAAGGAATAATTATCACTGTCCTAACGCACAATAGGACATTTTCTAAAGTAGTGCATTCTCCGCCACAAGAACTCTTCAAAAGTAAGGTGAGTGAGGACTTATCAGGGATGGTGTGGGATTCTGTTATGGGGAAGATGTCTGGGATAGGGGTCCTCAAAGATACTATGAATTTACAATAGGCTTAACATGCCTATTAGATGAGATCACATATGTAAAAATTCCAAGTCATGTGATACTTCTTTTCCTAGATTCAATATTTGTAGGAAGATGAAAGAAAACAAACACTAGTTATTGATACTTATAGTAGTAACACTTGATCATATTCAGTTTTATCTTGGTCTGTAGCTGCTTCATATGTGTTGGTCTTGTTTCCTCAGTGAGACTGTATGCTCATAAAGTATGGGGATTATTTTGTTGCCTCTCCATCTATCTAGGGTGGATCTAGGAACAGAGGAGATTCTCAATAAAGACTGAATTAATAGTGATGATGGTGACTGTGAAGATAGTGGACCACTAAGGAATTAAACCTTGAAATATATGTATTATCTCCCAAAAGGAGTGGGGCAAAGTAGATGTATGCATATTGAGGAACATTATCTATTGGTAAGACTTTCCCTGGCCCACCTATTTCTTTTACTTCAAGCCTTGCTTGAAACCAAGTCCTCTTATAGGATCATGGTACATCAGAGATGTGACTTGGAAAAGATCATAGAAGCTATCTTATCCAAGCACCTTCATTTTACAGATGAGGAAAGTGAGGCCACTGGAGTTAAGTGACTTACCAAGGTCACTAGAGTATTAAATGTTAAAGCCAGGATTCAACTCAAATTCAGTGGAGTACTCCATATTCAGCATTCTTTCTATTTCACTACAGGAAAATGTTCTTTTTCTTTAGGATTTTTTTCCCCACTCAGAAAGTCCTCTTTGTTGATACTTCTGGCTTCTAATGTTAATTGACTAATTACAGTTAAGTGTGGGCATGAAGATATTAATGTCTACAGATATGTTATTTAGAGCTTTGATTTCCTTTTCTTGGCTTTGTATGGGGAAACAAGGAGTAGAAACTACGTCAGCATTGTGCATGAACAGAGTAGGTAGTCTCCTAATTGGAGTAATCTGGGGAAGAGAAAGACATGTATTCTATATATTAAAGACAATGGTGCCTGAAATTCTCCAATTAAAAACTCATTCTTTCGGCTTAAACATTGCCTTATATTTAAAATCCCAACCCTCCTTGGTAGGAGGACATTAACCCTTAAGGCAATGTGAAGGAGATTATCAGGTGTTTTCTCTCCTGGTCAGGATGAAGCCAGCAAAGAAGAATGTTGGAGTCCTGGAAAGGGCAATAAGGGTATAAAAAGGGGAATCAGGTGCATATTAGAGACAAATTTCATTTAGTTTACATTTTTTCCTGAGATCTCACTCTGATAAGGAGGGTATTTAGCATACTCATCCTCCTACTCCCCAAGGTGATTTCTTTGATAATTTGGAGTTAGGAACACAACTATTTGAATGCCCTCTATACTCCTTCAATATGCATCAGGTGTTGTTCTTCATTAAGCTCCCAGGCCCCTAAGGAGTCAGCATTGGGGATTTTCCCTGACAGACTTCTCACTATCTATTGCCCCATTTCTGCACAGCTTAGCAGCTCATGAGATTTGAAAGTCAAATGTATTTTGCATATTTTCCCTTTTGATATAATCCCTCATTATGACTCACAATCCATTGCAATAATTACATTCAATCATTATGGAGAAGCTCTCAAAAAGTTTATTACAAGAAAGTTAAATACTGTGCAATTTCCCCATTGGTTTTTAACCAAAATATTCTTTATGTTAGAGTACAGTTTTATGAAACTAGGGAGAGCCACCATTATTGATAAAGAACTACGAAACTTCCATGAAACTATTTGACATATTCTGTGAAGAATTGGGTTGCAAATGACTCTGAGAAATCTTTTAGGCCACTTTCTTCCTTTTGGGAGGCAACATGACAATTAACCAATTTCATGTGGATAAAGATATATCCTGAGTTTAATGTGATAATGTAGTCAGAACAGCACTGGATTTAGAGATATGAGACCTGAATTTGGATAAATCTTCTGTTGCTATCTCAGTGTCAAGTCACTTAATTTTTCTGGACATCAACTTCCTCATCTGTAGAAATAAAAAGGTTAGATCATATGACCTATAAGATGAATTTCAGCTCTCAGTCTCTCAATATAGCTAAAACTCCAAAAAAGGTATTCTATATTTTTATTAACCCACAATAAATATATAATGAGACTCACTATAGACCAGCAGTTTCTAATAGCTTTTTGCATGGCCACCTTTGGCAGTCTTTGGAAGCCTATGGGACCTTTCACAAGGCTGACTCCCAAAGATAAAAACAGAAAAGGAAAAAGTTTGCTCTGAAAATACCATGAAAATATTTGCATGCTTGTTCCTGCTAAATCTTTTAACTGTATCTTGCTTTGTAAAATTTACTCAATTTTGAGAGATTAAATGGAACTAGGTGCTAGTCATCAGACCTTAATAATAGGAAGGAGGGAAACAGCTAGTGGAAGCTCAAACAAAGGCAACAGAAAAAGGCATCCCTCATCCCAACTTCTCAGGGTGATGTAACTAGCTTGGGTCTGAGAAAATAAATAAGTCATTTTATGCTCTTTATATTAAGAAAACCAAGGTGATTAGGTAATATTATTGATTGAGTATTAAAAGTCAGTGACTAGGGGTAGCTAGATGGCGCAGTGAAGAGACTACTGGACCTGGAATCAGGAGGACCTGAGTTCAAATCTGGCCTCAGACACTTGACACAAAAACTAGCCATGTGACCTTGGGCAAGTCACTTAACCCCAGCTGCCCTCCAGAAAAAAAAAAAAAAGAAAAAAAAAAGTCAGTGACTAGCAGAGCCAAAATGGTGATGTAGAAGCAGGAAAACTCCATGAGCTCTCCCCATAACTGCCTCAAATACCTATAAAATATGGCTCTAAACAAACTTTAAAGCTGCAGAACCCACAAAGTGACAGAGAGAAACAAATCTGCTGAAGGAAGCCCGGCAGGCCAGCAGGAAGGGTCTATTGCAGTACGCTGGGAGCAGAGTCCAGCCCCCTGTAAGCCCATTGTTTTAGGTCTAGGGTAGCCATGACCATCCTTGGCTGGAAGGACTTCTGGAGAGTGGATCACCAGCAGCTGTGGTGGTTTCCAGAATTATCAACCCATAAATGCCAAAGACAAAGTGAGAGGTCAGTTTGGGAACGGGGGTTTGGGAGTGTGGTCTGGCCTCTACCCCCAGAGGGAGAAGTGGTTGAGGCACAGCAGCCTGTGCAGCTACCATCTGTGGCTGCTTCAGAGCTCCTGGCCTGAAGATTATAGGGGGACCAAGCAACCATTCTGAGGGGTAATTGCTCTTGTTTGAACCTTCTTGGATCTGGATCGCTGTCCTGGGTGGAGGTCCTGGGGTGTGTGAGCAGGTGCTAGAGCCCGTGGAGGCTTCAGAGAGGGCAGCCAACTAATAGCTTTTTCTTTGAGGCTTTGTTTACAGCTGTTTTTACATTGTTTCTTTCTAAGTTTATGCCTCGGTCTTACTTGCCACTATAGTAGTTTTAATTATTAAGTTTTTGTTTTGTTGTTTTCAGCCCATTTTTTCAATCTATTTATTCACCTTGAACTTGATGTTAAGGTGGGGCTCTGCTCACCTGGTGGTAGGGATGCACTGTGCCAAGCTCCAGACTTTTTGGTGCTGCTATTTTCAAAGACAGTTCTGGGATTCTGTAAATTTTTGGTGTTTTCAAGTTGGTGTTATCCTGTGAGAGGTATGGTCACTGCTGTCCTGGACTGCCCTCCACTCTTTAACTAGAAAGTGCTCCTGTTCTCCCATAGCTACAAGTACTAACTCCCTGTACTTGGCTTTGCAACTATGACCAGGTCCCATGCTCCCATAGGACTGATCACAAGTATTCTTCTCCATCCCAGAACTGTGACCCAGAAATGATTAGGGATAATAGAATTGCCAGTCAGTAACAGTTGTACCTAGTACACCTAGTGCCAGCAAACGGTTTCCTATAATCTCCTTATGACTAATTGTCTAACCCCCTTACAGTTCCTGGGCCAAGATCTCCCCAAGTTGCTACTTGTGCCATTTCTGTAATGGCCACCTCCAAAGCCTGCCACTGATGCTCCTGTCCCCCTCTGGGCCTGCATTTACCCTGGCATTACAGATCCCTCCTTAAGACCTTTCTAACTTGTCTTAGGCTGGAAAAACACCTCCCTCTGACCTTTTTTGTCTCTGCTACTCCAAAATTTGATTTGAGGCATCATGTTAAAGTTTTTTTAGGGGTGACTAGGTGGTTCAGTAAATAGAGCATTGGCTCTGTATCAGGAGGACCTGAGTTCAAATCCGGCCTCACACACTTAACACAAAGACTAGCCGTGTGACCTTGGGCAAGTCACAACCCCAATTGCCCTCCAAAAAGCAAAAAACAAACAAGCAAAAAATTAAGTTGTTTAGAGGGGAATGTAAGGGAGAGTTCAGCTGGGTCCTGGCCTGTACTCTGCTAATTTGGCTCTGCCTTTATGTTTATACATACATATACACACTGATATATGTACATGCATATATACATGCACACATATACACACATACATACATATGTACATACATGCTTTGCCCAAGGTTACATAGTTAGTAATTGATTGAATCTAATCTAGAACCAAGTGGAGGAAAGATCATTCTGGAGTTGACGTCAAGAAGACTTGAATTCAAATCTAACATCAGACATTTATGAGCTACATGATGCTGAACAAGTCATTTTACCTCTCTCAGCTTCAGTTTCCTCAACTATAAATTAAAGAAAATTGATAAGGTTGGAACTAAAAACTTTGATCAAGATCCCATAGCTAATTCATGGCAGAATACAGAATAGTATGTAAGTACCAGACAATAATTCATTAGAATCTGTGCCTATATCTTAACCTCTTAATCAGCATGATAAATTCATGAAGTAAATCTTTGTTTGGGGTTTTGATTGTTACTCCCTGTAAATTGATCATATTGATTAGGTAATTACCAAATCAGACCTCTGCTACCCAATCTCTTTGGCAGCATTCCTTTCTCTTTGTTGCTAGGGTCTTCTGCCTTCCCTTTTTCTTGTTTTTTTAGTTGATTTCCTAAACTTTACCTTTCGCTTGATTACTCTTTTGATATTTTTATATAGGTCTAGTCTGCTTGACTCAGCAATACCTATCAGCGTCCTGACTTTAGTAGGATTAGACCTACCCTGCCTTGCCATCACCCATGTTTTCTAGGATAATGGGTGCTTTGACACAGACATAGAATTTAAAACAGCAATAGGCACTAATAGCTGCAGAAAATGATCAGAGGGCAGTTGTTGAGTGTGCTGGTGCTTATAAGGACATCTGGTCATTTAATGTTTTTAGTTGCATACACATATATACCAATAACTTCCTGTGGTACCCTTTTTGAGAAGGATGGAACTTGATATAAACAGTGTTCATATGCAACAACAATGATTTCCACCCCTGCAAGACAGACCTTTCTGGTAGTCCACTGGGAAATTAGTCCTCATCAGTGTCAAGCTTCAATTCCCAATCACCTCACCAAAGAGGCAGAAACTTTCTGGCTCTGCTGCTATGGCCAGAAATCTTTGCACACAGAAAGGGAATCAGATGAATGATACTCTAAAGATTACTGATTAATTAGGTAGCCAACCTTTATCATTCACCACCAAAAATTCTGTATCTACCCAGTCCTTCTTATAACATTTTTTCCCAGTCTCCAACCCCTTCTGCTTTCAGAGTAAACCAGACCTAAGCTTGGATTCTGAAGAGGAAGAATACCCAATACCAAATTACACTAGGTACGACTTGACAGCTCCTGGCAAGGCGAGATGCCTTGAGCTGTTGTCCCCCTGGGGGGCTTCCTCAAAAATGACACATGTAGCTCATGAAGATATCCTAGTGAGCCGCATTTGAAAATAAATAAATAAGGCTCACTATAGAACACTGTCAGGTAATAGGTGTCTGGAAGTTTCAGTGACTAAAGATATAAATCTCATGGGGATATGTTAATCTGCTTATGTCTGCTAGGGGGAAGGATGAACTGGCAGATGAAAGTGCTAGACTGTCAGTGCCTACAGGGTAGTGATGGGTGAACATCAAACTTCCATTTGGATAAACATCTTAACGTCTGGGTGCAAATTCTGCTGTCTGGCTTGCTTTACTCTATGTGTAGGACAGGAGGCAGGGAAAATTCCAAAGAAATCAGAATGTAAATGTGCCACCCAGCAACAGAGGTTTTAAGAAAAGGGTTTTCTGGGAGTCTGGGAAAAAAAAAAGCTGTGGCACTGAGGAGAGCTCTGCATGCCTAGGACACTCAATAAACATTCATGACAAAGAGGAAAACTTATCAAGACAGATCCATCATCAATTTTAGTGCTAAGTAAGTACAGCAGAATCAATGGAGAGTAAAAATATCAGTGAAATAAATTTTGTTAGAAAGATGGGGAGAAAAATTTTAATTTTAAATCAGTGCCTATCCAAAAGTAAAATTGAATAGGGAGAAAAGGGTGTGGTCAGAACAGAGGTGGCATAAAGGCACAGTGGAAATGACAATACTATATTGGGAATGACAAGACCTGATTGTTAGACCAGGATCTGTCATTACAAACTTCTGTGTGACCCTTGGACAAATCACTTGTGAATCAGTAACAATTTGTGAGGTGCTTAGTATGTTCCAGTCAGTGTGCTAAGTGGTGGGCATACAAAGAAATGAAACAGACAAAACAGTCCCTGTCCTCAAGTAGCTCATGGGGAAAACAAAGGGGAGAGAGAGAGAGAGAGACAGACAGACAGAGAGAGAGAGAGAGACAGACAGAGAGAGAGAGAGAGAGACAGACAGACAGACAGACAGAGACAGAGAGACAGACAGAGACAGAGAGACAGACAGAGACAGAGAGAGGGAGAGAGAGAGACAGAGAGACAGACAGAGAGAGAGAAACTCAGGGGTGTAGCAAGTTTGAAAATCATGAACTCTAAGGTACATTCCAACTCCAAGATTATTTGATATGATTAAGGTAGGCAGTCTAATCTGTATACTGTACCCAGAAATTAGTCTAATTCTTAGTTACTATATTCTTCATGTCGGTGGAGACATATTTCTGCCACTTTCAAAGCTTGCTTTTGGTCTTTATCTAGCCTATGACAATTCATTTTTTAAGAAAAATAAGGACAGAGAAATGACCATTTTCTTCATTAGCAAATAATCATCAGCTTGAGTCATACAGAGAGATGGACTCCTCTGTGCTTACTCCTCCTTAGCAATAAGTTTACAGTGGACAGGATCAGATTAGCCTTTGGGTACATTAACTCTAAACTAGAATGAGAAGTATCACTTAAGATCGTTCAGGACTTTTTACCCATCTCCACAGGTACTTCAGTTGAACAGAAGTGGATGCATCTTTAATGTCAGCAAATTAATCCCTCCTTTCACAAAAAAATAAAAAAAATATTATTTATTCATGCAACTTGTTCCTTTCATTTTTCTGGAGAGTACTTATAAAGCATCAACATCCTTTAAAATTCAGCCATAATTTTAAGGCCATAAAAACAATGAAAACCGCAATGGTCATATCAACAAAAGCCATACTGTATGTTTTCATTTACTCAGGATAGTATAACTGAATATTTGCAAATGCAGCTTTAACTATAACACAAAGAACCATAAGGCTGTTAGCCTCATGAAGGAAGGAATTTCAGAAGTCATAAAATACATCTATTAGAAGATTATGGCTATTCCTCGATTTAAGAAATATATAAGAAATATCTTTAAAAGGCAATTTCTATATATTGAATTCCACTTTCCTTTGACTACTATTATAAAAATCAGAGATGAGGTTTACAGGAAAAAATAAAAAAAAAGGTTTGATACTATGTCAGAATGTGATGATGTTTAAGAATGTAGCAAATGTGATAAGACAAATTTGAATTTCTTTTCTTTTCCTTTCTTTCCTTTTGATTTTCTTTTGTCCTTTCCTTCCTTACCCTTTTTCCTTCCCTTCCTTTCACTTCCCCTCCTTTGATTTCCTTTCCCTTTCTTTTTTCCCTTATTGAACTTAATATATTATATAACTAACTTTTTGTTTGTGATATTCTTTTTTGTCCAATTCAAACAAGAGTTAGATTTACCTCTACCTTTTCCCACCTCTCCCTCTATATTTGTATACTCTTCTCCTCAAACACCCTAATTATGAGAAACAGCATATTCCATCACCTTCTCACCTAGTGCATTGTTTACTATCAGTTCTCTTTCCCCCCTAAAAACCCTGAGAAAAGAACAATATACTCTTAGGTCCTCCACTTTTTAAAAATACATCAATATATTTTGAAAACATCAGGGTTTGAAAGAGACACTCTTTGTCCTTCTTATATTAGAATGTTAGCACCACATCATCATGCAATACCAATTACATAAATAAATGTAGTTTTCTCTGTATTCTTGTACTTGTACTTCAAAATTCCTATTCAGCTCTGATCTTTTTTAATTTTAAATTGTAGAAACTCCTCTATTTTATTAAAGGTCCATAATTAACCTTCTATAAAATTATATTTCATTTTTTTCAGTGTAAGTTGCTCTCACTTTTATGTTCATTTCTTTTGGCTTTTGGAATATAACATTCTAAGATTTCCACTCATTTATAGTAGAAGCTGTCACATCTTATGTGACCCTCGTTATGGTTCTTTGGTAATTCAATTCCTTTCTGTACACATGCTGTATTGTTTTCTTTGACATTTATGTTTATAGAGTTTTTAGTTGCACCTCCAATTCACTGACCTGTTATTTCTCTTTTTTTATATACAAATATGTTTATAAGGGTGTGTATATATGTGTGTATTTTTTTTCCTGTAAGGACTGCTTTGGCTCATTCAAAAATATTGCTATGATTTTTTATTCTTATTATTTTTAGTGAAAGTATTTGTTGTTTTAATGATCTCTTCTTTATGGTAATTTTTGTATTTTATACACACATATGTATATATATATATATATATATATATATACACACATATATTACATAAAGAAATACAATAAATCTAAGACTGAAAAAAAAGTTTTAACTGACAAAAATCTTTGTGGTATGCTTCTCTGGTAAAGAAACATTTCTATAAAAAAAGAAATTGATTCAAATGTATATGAATGAGAATCATTCCTTCAATTGATAAATTATATAAGGATATGAACGGACAGTTCTAAGGAAGAATTCCAGAGTTTGTTATATTTATATGAAAAAATGCTCCAAATCACTATTAATCAGAGAAAACAAATAAAGCAGTTCTGAGATATCATCTCATACCTATCAGATTGGCACAAATGACAAAAAACAGAATAACAACTACTGGTGGGACTATGGGACAATAGGCACATTGATGGCTATAATGGGTATAAATATTCTGGAAGACAATTTGGAATTATACACAAAATGCTACTAAAAAGTGTCCATCTTTTGACCCAACTACACTCATGTATTTATACCTCAAAAATATCAGAGAAATTGCAGAATGTCTTATATTATGGAAAATATTTAATGTTCCTTATTTTTTTTTTGTAGTAGAAAACTGGAAATTAAAGGGAGATCTGTCATTTGAGGAATGAAGGTGGTATATGAGTAGCACTGTGCTATAAAATGAGGAAATGAAAGAGACATGGCAAGACTTGAGAGAAATAATGAATGGTGAAGTAAAAAAAATCATAAGAATTTATAATATAAATATCATTATACTTATTCAATATAATAAAATATTCAATATTACATAAATGAATATTTTAATATTATATAAATATTTAATTTAATTGTATAAATATTTAATATTATATATAAAATAATATAAATATCATTATACTTATTCAATATAATAAAATATTCAATATTACATAAATGAATATTTTTAAAGACTTATAAAGTTATGATGAATGCAATGAAAAGAACCAGGAGACTTCTGTAAATAGTAAAACAACACTCTGAAGACAAATAACTTTGAAAGATGTAAGAACAATGATCAATACAAAGATCATCCACGTATCCAGAGAATGGATAATGAAATTTACTATTTATCTCCTGAACTCCAGGGAGGTAATTAATATAGAGTATATAATAGGAATAAATATATGTATGCATATGTGTATATGTATGTATATGTGTGTGTTTATGGATATGGGTATATATATATTAGTATATACATATGTTTATATGTATACATATGTGTCTATGTCTTCATTATTTATCAGTAGCTCTGCATGGCTTCTATACCAGAGAGCAACATGTCCTTGTACCCAAGATAATTTGATCACCTGAAATCACATCAAATCAATTTAACTCATCACCTGTAATGGAAGTCCTTCTTTCTTTGTAGAAACCTCATGCAGAAATCTTATTGTGGTGGTGGTGGTGGTCTTCAAATATTTAAATATTTGTAATGTAAAAACAAAACACAGCAATAAAACTTATAAATACAGCTTATAAAATTATTCTTGTTGTGATTTTCTTTTTCTTTTTAGTTTTTTGCAAGCAATGATTCATTTTGTAGAAGAGAGAAAAGGAATATATTCAGAAGAGATATGAAGAAAAACCATAGCAAAAAAATAAACTTTTTAAGAAAAAAATACAAAATCAAAATAGTTTCCTATGTCTGAGGTAGTAGTGAGCATGAATATAGTATTTTTCTCCTGAGTGTAAAGAGATTTTTATTTGTACCTACCAAAAGGATGCTATGTCATAAGGCAGAAATAAGCTGCCCCATTTTCTCCTATTTCTTCACACTTGTTTGAATAATCAGATCATACTGCCTCAACATGCTTTTATAATACTTTTTGTTGAAATCATGAGCATCCTGATTTGTGAATAATTTTTCTCTCTCATTTCTTTTTATTATCAAAGCCATTGCATCATTCTATTCCATTTGAATCAATTATGAGGGAATCTTTAATTTAGAGGTATAGGGATCACCTAGTGTGAAAATTCCCTCCACCAATGTAGATAATTATCTGCTTTTCAATTTGTCATCTTAATGAGTTTCTGAAGCATTAAGGAATTAATGCCTTGCCAAAGGTCCCATAGCCACTATGAATTAAAGCTCAGAATGATCATAGGATAATGGATATAGGGCCAGAAGAGACCTAAGAGGCCATCTAGCACAATCTCCTCATTGTGATGATGAGGAACAAAGGCCAAAATAGATTAAATGACTTGTCAAGGGACATAAAACTCAGGTTTTGGGGGGAGAGTTAAGATGGTGGAGTAGAAACAGGACTTCCATGCAGCTCTTGTTCCCACCTTCCCCAATTTATGTAAAAGAGGACTCCAAACAAACTTTGGAGCTACAGAAACCACAAAATGACATAGAGAATCTAACCTCCCACTGAAGACAGCCTGGCAGCCTGACAGGTATAGGCCAGCTCATTGCTCTGGGAGCCTACCCCAACCCCATGTAAGCCAGAGGCTTAGCCACATGGTGGGCCTGACCAGCAGCCAGCTGGAGGGACTTCAAAACACCAGCAGCGGTGGCCATTTCCAGAATTATCAACACATAGATATTAAGGACAAAGTGAGAGGTCAGTGCAGTATTGACTTTGGGACCCACGAGTGGGGAGTGCATCAGCCTCTTCCCCCCTGGGCTAGAAGCCACTGAGGAGCCATGGCACATGTGCAGCAACTTCAGCTCCTGGCCTGCAGATTGTGGGGTGACCAGGCAACCAGTCTGGGGGCTCATCACCCTTGCTTTAACTTTCTTGGATCTGGATTGCAGTATAGGGTGGAGGTGCTGGGGTGTGTGACCAGCTTGCCAGAGCATGTGGAGGCTTCAGAGAGGGCACCCAACTAATACCTCCAGCAGCTGAGAAAACTCATGTGTTTAGGAGGGAAGCTCCCCTGTCTGGTGGCAGAATCCTACTGGGGCAAAAAGCCCAAAAGTCAAGTAATTGAGTGGCAACATGACTAGTAAGGGAAAGAAAACAGACAAAAGAACCCAACATTAGAATTCTATTTTGGGGACAAAAAGGATCAAGGCATAGAACAGGAGGAACAGAGTGAAGTCAGAAATCGCGCACCAAAAGCTTCAAAAGAAAATACAAGCTGGTTACAGACCCTAGAGGACCTTAAGAAGCAGATAAGAGAAGTGGAGGAAAAATTGGGAAGAGAAATGAGAATGATGCAAGAAAATTATGAAATGAGAGTCAACAGCCTGACTGAGGAAAATAACACCTTAAAAATAGACTAACTCAAATGGCAAAAGAGGCTCAAAAAGGCAATGAGGAGAAGAATGCCTTAAAAAGCTGAATTTGCCAGATGGAAAAAGAATCTCAAAAACTCACTGAGGTGAATCATTCCTTTAGAATTAGATTGGAGCAAATGGAAGCTAGTGACTTTATGAGAAATCAAGATGCTGTTAAAAAGATCCAAACACATGAAAGAATAGAAGGCAATGTGAAATATCTCAGGAGAGTTAATTTAAAAATTACTGGACTACTTGAAAGCCATGATGAAAGAAAGAACCTAGAAATCATCCTTCAAGAAATTCTCAAGGAAAACTGCCCTGATGTTTTAGAACCAGAGGGCAAAATAGAGGTTGAAAGAATCCACAGATCACCTCCTGAAAAAGATTCCAAAAAGAAAACTTATAGGAACATTATAGCCAGGTTCCAAAATTCCCAGATCAAGGAGAGAAAATTACAAGCACCAGGAAAAAACAATTTGAATATTTTGGAAACACAATCATGATAACACAGGATCTGGCAGCTTCAACACTGAGGAATTGAAGGGCCTGGAATATGATATTCCAGATGTCAAAGTAGCTGGGATTAAAACCAAGAACCACCTACCCAGCAAAATTGAGTATTATGTTTCGGGGGAAAATATGGTCATTCAGTGGAATAGAGGACTTCCAAGTATTTTTGAAGGAAAAACCAGAGTTGAATAGAAAATTTGACCTTCAGATACAAGAAGCAAGGGAAGCATGAGAAGGTAAACAGGGAAAAGAAATCATAAGGAACTTATCAAAGCTGAACTATTTATATTCGTATATGGAAAAATGATAATTGTAACTGATGAAACTTTTCTCAGTATGAAAATAGTTGAAGGTAATAGAAGGCATATGAATACATATGTGAATGTATGAATATATGTTGACAGGTATACATAGATAGAGGACACAGGACCAATTTAATAGAGAGGGATGATACTTAAAAGGTGGAATTAAGAGGTGAGGGAGGAATATAATGAGAGGAGATGGGGAGATACAAAATGGCGTAAACTATCTCATATAAAAGAGGCAAGGGAAAATGGATACAATGGAGGGGAAGAACAAGAAAGCAAAAGGGAATGGGTCAACCTTATTCAAATTGCATTTGGCTCAGGGAGAGAATGACATACACACTAAATAGGGCATCTTACCCTACAGGAGAGTAGGGGGGAAGGGGATGAGAGAGAGGATGACGGAAGGGAGGGCAGACTGGAGGGGAGAGGTAAGTTGGTAGCACTCACTTTTGAAAAGTGACAGGACCAAAGTAGAGAATAGAACAAGTGGGAGGTGAGATAGGAGGGAGGGAAATATAATCAGTATTTTATAATATATCTACTATGGTAATGTTTGGCATTAGCCACACATGCACAACCTATACTGAATTGCTAATCTTCCAAGTAAGGGTGGGTGATAAGGGAGGAAGGGAATGAATCTGGAATTCAAAGTTTTAAAACCAAATGTTTAAAATATACATACACACATACATATATATATATACATATACATATGTATATATATATACACATATGTATGTATATACATATGTGTATATATATACTATTATTAATACTATTTTACATGTAATTGGGGAATAAGATGTACAGGCACTGGGACAGAGAGATCTACCATACCCTACTAGAAAAGTCGAAGTGGGTATGGGGGAAGATATGGGAGAGAGCAGATTGGAGGAGGGGATATCCTGTGGGATCGATATTTTGGAAATGTAGGTAGGGTAAAAATGGGGAGAAAATTTGTAGCTTAAAATCTGGTGGAAATGAATGATGTAAACCTGAAGTTAATAAAGTATTTGGAAAAGAAAACCAAAAACCTCAGGTTTTCCTGACTCCAAGACTGATTCTACACACTATGACATGTTGTCTTCATATATACCATAGATAAAGAGAAAAACACCACCACTAATAACAACAACAAAAACAAACACCAACATGAGAAATATACATGCTTAACTATTTCAATGGCATATGGCACAGCTTTAAGAAATGTTGACTACAAAAAACACCTGAAAATACAAGCTTGTAGCATAAAAACTTGAGCAAAAGAAGTGTTTTATACATAAAATGATTAAGTTGATTAGATGAATATCAACTTAAAATAGGCACAGTTTTTCAGACTTTGCTAATTTTTATAAACAATTGTCCCATCCCCATCCCTAGTAGACTGATGATCATGATAGCTAGTATGGCGTCTTTCTAATATAGGAGGTACATTTAAGGGAAGTTTGAAAGGTGGTAACACAGAAACTAGCATTGAGGAGGAAATTTCTTATGGTTGTGGTTAAATCAGAAGGAAAAGGTAGAATGATTAAGACTCAACACTTTTTCCTTTTTTTCCTATAACAATGACTACAGCAGGCTGCATCACTGCCATTATTGGTCTTCTGTTCATATAATTTCTGTGTACCATCTCTAACCTTCCTACCTCTCCAGTCTTCTTACACATTACTCCTCTTTACACACTCTGTGGATCAGTCATGTTTGCATTCTTGCTGTTATTCACACATGACACTTTATCTTCTACCCACCATGCTTGGACAGCTCTACCTCTTCATTTCTACCTCTTGGAGACCTTTGAGACTCAGCTAAATAAACTTTCTGTATGATGCCTTTACCAGTTCCCTAAATCTTTCAGTACCTTCCCATTGAAGGTAGCTATCTGCTTTCTGTGTGTTTTGTATGTGTCTCTATATGTGTTTGGCTTTATGTATGAATATATACATTTCTGGTCTTTATTAGAATTTAAGTCCCTTAAAGGAAGGACACGTTTCACTTTTGTAGTTGTATGCTCAGCACCTAGCACAAAGTAGGTGATTATTAAATGTTCAAGTAACTGGTTGACTGGTAGGATGTTTCTCTGTACAAAAGTTGAAAATATCAGGACCTTTGATATTTGAAGGGGCATGCATTTGACATTCTGACTCTCTCCTTCAGGACCTTTTGTTGCGCAAGTTCCAAGGAGACATAGCAATCATAGACTACTCCCTTCTTTCAATTACTTATGCTTTTGTCCCCTTTCTTTCCTGCAGATAACTAGTAGTTGACAATATTCTGGAGTCCATTAGTAAAATTTGGTAAGTAGAGAACAGTGAATCTCCTTTGTGATATTAAAGGACCATTAGAAGGATTGTAGTGATAAGTGCATTTCAACAGTTTTTAAGAAATCTTACAAAAGCATATATGTGTGCCCTGCATACTTTTATACAAAAAGTATAAAACAAAAGCTAGGAAGGACCTTAGAGGCTATCTAATCTAAATCTTTTAGTTTGAAGATATGAAGTAAAGACCCAGGTAAGTTATATGACTTCCCCAGGGTCACATCTAATGTTTCTGAGATGTGTAATCTGAATTCAAATCCTATTATTTTAGAGATGGTACATTTTCCTTTTTACCACAAAGCATTCATGGGGTTGTAGGAATTAATTTCAGCTCTGGAAAATATATGGCTGATCTTACAATTAAAGGAATTAGTGTTTTTTGCTTATTTTCTAAAGGAAGTTATTTTTATTTGTTTATTTTTCCCTTCCTTGTAATTTTCTAAATAGTAAGTTCTTCAAGAGCTTGACCAATTGTAATTGACTTCTCACTGGGGAAATATTCAGCAAGCAACTCAATTTTATGATGCATTAGTCTGCAACTTTAGAAAAAACAAGTCTCAGGCTTCAAAGAACTCACAGTTTAAAAGTTTCTAGGGAGGCTACAAACCTTATTGATGAGTAAAGCTTGAAAAGGTTTTGAGGTTCAGTTCAGAGATGAATCCATAAGTTTAAATTATCAAGTTCTATCTGAAATTTTCATATGTGAAAATATGCTGAAAAATCCTTTATTTGCAAACTTGTATTCACCTCCATTCCCTTTTCTAATTATGAGAAGCAGAAAACTCCATGTTTCACCTATCTTCTGTTCTCTATGTCAGTGAGTTTATCTGCAGTTTGAGTCAAGAATTACTTTGTTGTAATTTGCTTAATATGAGAGTGACCACTGATTAAAGAATAACTAGGATTAACTTCCAGGAAGGAACACAGTGGATTAAGCAGTAAGTCACTCTCACTCTCCCTGACTGACCTTGAAAAACCCATAAAATTCCACCCCAGGAAAATCCTTTAACATTGGAGCCAGCAAAAAGAGGAGTTGCAGCAATTGTTTTTTTGAGGCTAGGGGGATTAAGAGGAAAAGTCTCTCTTGCTGTGGCTGAAGGGGAACAGTACAGGCCAGGAGGCATCCCAGCAAGCCACACCACAGCAAACCACTGGGAGATCCTGATCCCCAGGGTGGTAGAGCTTGCAAGCTCCAACAGTAGGACTCCTGCATGCCTTTGCATAGGCAGGGAAACTGGCAGACACTAGAGCAGAGAACCACCACTTCCATGGAGGATGGGCATCCACCATTGACTGAGCCTACCTGTACTCTAGTACAGCCCTTGTTGAGGAGAAGACCTCCAGTGACCAGACTACACCCACCCTTACACTTTACCCCAAGAGCTTCAGGGTAACCTGGGGAAACACAAAAAAATCTCCCCTCCCCTCAGCACACATCAGCCAACACCACCAGCTCCAGCTCAGCACTTGGCAAGCTACAGCCTCTAAAGCCTCCAGTTGCTAGAACCTGAGGTTCCAGTACACAAAACCAATAACCAGGCCCCTATCCCCCATCACAAGAAGAGTGGAACAGTATCCCCTTTACCCCAGAAGCAGAGATCAATTTTAAAAGCCAGGAAAAAGGAAAACACCATGAGAAAGAAGCAACATAGAAAGACAAAGACCATAGACCACAGATTCTTATTATGGGATTAGGGAAGATCATAACAGAAAATCAGAAGAGGACAGCATTGTCACTATATCCACATCTGAAACCTCAGAGGGGAATATGAACTGCTCTTAAGACCAAAAAGCCTTCTTGGAAGAGCTCAAGAAAGTTTTTATAAGTCAAATTAGAGAGCTATAAGAAAAATAGAACAATTCCTATAAAAACATAATTGACAAAATGAAAAAAAAGGTACACTGAAGAAAACAACTTAAAAAATAGAAATGCGCCTAATGGAAGAGGTGGTACAAAAGCTAATTGAATAAAACAACCCATTAAAAATTAGAATTGGGAAAGTGGAAACTAATGAGTATGAGACATCCAGAATCAGTCAAACAAAATCAGAAGAATGAAAAAAAAAACAGAAGAAAAAGTAAAATGCTTCACTGGAAAAAACAAATGACCTGGAAAATACATCCAGGAGAGATAATCTTAGAATTATTGGTCTACCTGAAAGTCATGATGAAAAAAAGAACCTGGACAGCATCTTCCAAGAAATCATCAAGGAAAACTGCCCTGAGGTACTAGAACCAGAGGGTAAAATAGTCATTAAAAGAATCGACCAATCATCTCCTGAAAGAGATCCCAAATTGAAAATGCCAAGGAATGTTATAGCCAAATTCCATAATTATCAAGTCAAGCCTGGCAAACAGCCAGAAAGACACAACTCACATATTGTACAACTAAAGTCAGGATCACAGAGGATGCTTTAGTTTCTACATAAAAGATTGGAGGGTTTGGAATATGATATTCTGTAAGGCAAAGGAGCTTGGATTACAAGCAAGAGTCAACTACGCAGCAAAAATGAGCATAATATTTTAGGCAAGGAGATGGACATTCAATGATATAGGGGACTTTCAGAACTTTCTGATGAAAAGACCATAGCCCAATGGACAATTTGGTCTTCCAATACCAGACTCAAGAAAGGTATAAAGAGCTAAACAGGAAAAAAAACAAAAACAAAAACATTACTCGATGGCAGCAAACTATTTACATCCTAATATGGGAAGATGCCATTTGTAACTCTTGAGTATTGTATCTTTATCGTGACATTTAGAAGAGAAATACATAAACAGAGGGTGTGGTAATAAATTAACTGATGTGATGATAAAAGAAAAAGGGACTAAGGGATTGTAATGGGAGAAAAGGAAAGAAGAAGGCAGACAAGAATAAATTATATCACATGAAGAAGCAAAAAAAACCAACATTACAGTAGAAGGAAATAAAGGAGGGTGGTAAACATTGTTTAAACTTTACTCTCATTGGATTTGACTCAAAGAGGGAATAATATAATTAGTTTGATATAGGCAGTAGGAGGGGAAAGGAGAAAGGGCTGATAGTAGGGAAGGAAGATTGAGGGAGGTATTGGCCAAAAGCAAACATCTTGAGGATGGAAGGGTAAAAAGGAAAAATAAAAGCATAAACAGGCGGGGGTGGGGGGGAGGATGGAGATAAAGACACAGAGAACAATCATAATGGTGAATATGAATGGGATAAATTCTCTCATAAAATGGAAGCAGGGTACAGACTTGATGAAAATCCATAATCCTACAATATGTTGTTATAAGAAACACATTTGATACAGGGATACACACAGGGGAAAGGTAAAAGGCTGGGGTAGAATATATTATGCTTTAGCTAAAGTAAAAAACAAAAGCAGGGCTAGCAATCCTAATCTCAGATAAAGCAAAAGCAAAAATAGATCTAATTAAAAGAGATAAGGAAAGAAATTATATACTGCTAAAAGGCACCATAGACAATGAAGTAATATAATTACTAAACATATATGTACCAAGTGGTATAGCATCCATATTCTTCGAGGAGAAGTTAAGGGAGTTATAAGAAGAAATAGACAGCAAAACTATACTAGTGGGGGACTTCAACTGCCCCCCCCATGAATTTGATAAATCTAATCACAAAATAAGCAAGAAAGAAGTTAAGGAAGTAAATAGAATTTTAGAAAATTTCGATATGTTAGACTTCTGGAGAAAAGTGAATGGGGATAGAAAGGTATATATCTTTTTCTCAGTGGTACATGGCACCTACACAAAAATTAACCATGTACTAGGGCATAGAAACCTTACAATCCAATGCAGAAAGGTAGAAATATCAAATGCATTCTTTTCAAATCATGATGCAATAAAATTATATGTAATAGTGGGCCAAGGAAGGCTAGACTAAAATTAATTGAAAACTAAATAATCTTATCCTAAAGAATTAGTGGGTCAAACAATTAATCATAGAAACAATCAATAACTTCATCCAAGAGAATAAGAATGATGAGATAATAGGAGAGGATTCTGGAAAGATGGTGGAGTAGGTCAGAAAACTCCAAGCTCTCAAAATATTCCCCCACAAAAACAGAACAAATTTAAAATGGCACCTTAGGTCAAGCAAAGTATGGATGGAGATAAATAAGAGAAGGGGCACAACAGGAGTCTTCCTAGGACAATTTGAGAAGATTGGAAGAAAAATCTCAGGACAAAGTTGGTTCTGTGTGAGGAGTAAACACCTCTAGGCTAGGTTTGGTTTTAACAAAAAGCAGCAAGTTGTGGGGTTAGTTGGTTTGAGAGGCTGCCTTGGGCACAGCCACAGGGACTTTTAAACCCAGGAAGATTGAGGGAACCCTCTGCTTACAAGGAACAACAGACCCAGCTGTAGTGTGAAGAGCAGCAAGGGAAAGAAGGAAGCAGCACACACCCAGTGAGCGCAGAAGCAGTGGGGCAGAAAGCCTTTGGCTGAGGGCACTTACAAGAGGTTGGAGGTTTGGCTTTGGCTCTAGGTTAGAGGGAAGAACTGAAGATCTGGGGCAAGGGGAACCATTTCCTATACCCCAGGGCTAAAGGTAATTACAAAAATTAACTTATTACAACAAAAATTGCACAAGCAAAGGAGAAAAAAAATACAATCATAAAAAGCTATTATGGGAATAGAGATGACTGGGGTTCATCTTCAGAGGAGGATATTGAAGTAAAGAAATCCCCAAAGAGTAATGTAAAATGGTCACTTGCCCAAAAAGAATTCAAAGAAGATCTTAAAATAAACCACTTTAAAAATCAAATGACAGAGATGGAGGAAAAACTTAAAAAACATAAGACTAATTAAGAAAAAAGCAGGTTATATAAGGAAGGTCAACCAATTACAAAAGGAGATTCAGAATCTTAGAGAAGAAAATGACACCTTGAAAATTAGAATTGGGCAAAGTAAAGCCAGCAAAATTATAAGAGATCAAGAAATAATTAACCAAAACATGAATAATGGAAAAGTAGAAGAGAAAGTGAAGCATGTTATAAGAAAAATATAGATTTGAAGAGTAAATCAAGAAGAGAAAATATAAAAATAATCAGAATATCTGAAAGTTATGATAAAAATAAATTTGATACAATAATACAAGAAATAATCAAAGAAAATTGTCCTGAAGCATTAGATAAGGGCTCGGGGTGGGGGGAGCAGGGAAGTAGAAATAGAAAAAAATCCATCGATCACCACTTTTTATGGCCTGCTATGCACATGGCATGCTTTTATTTCTTTCTAACTTTGTATTTAAGTTCCAATATTTAAGTTTATATATGCTTTTGTTTCTTTTCTCTATTCTGTATTTGTGCTTTGGCACTTGAGTCTAAAATAAAATTTAAAAAAATAGAAAAGAAAAACTCTGGCAGATCTATGCAAAAAAAGTTATATATAACTAAAAAAATAATGAGACAATAGACCAAAATTTATGGGATTCAGTGAAAGTGGTTCTTAGGGGAAGTTTTATATCCCTGAATGCTCACATGAATAAAATAGAGAAAGAGGAGATCAATGAATTGGGCATACAACTAAGAAAGCTAGAAAAAGAACAAATTAAAAATTCACAAATACCAAATTAGAAATATTGAAAACCAAAGGAGAGATTGATAAAGTTGAATTTAAGAAAACTATTGAACTAATAAATAAAATTAAGAATTGATTTTAATAAAAACAATAAAATAGATAAATATTTGATTAACAAAAAATGAAAGGGTGAATTTACCACCAAAGAAGAAATTAAAACAATAATTAGAAACTATTTTGCCCAACTGTATGACAATAAATTTGACAGTCTTGGTAAAATGGATGAATATTTGCCAAAAAAAAACTGTCCAGATTAATAGAATAGAACATGAAATTATTAAATACCCCCATGTCAGAAAGAGAAATTGAAGAAGCCATCAATGAACCTGCTAAGAAACAATCTCTAGATTCAGATGGATTTACAAGCAAACTCCAAACATTTAAAGAGTAATTAATTCCACTACTATATAGACTATTTGGGGAAACAGGCAAAAAAGGAGTCCTACCAAATTCTTTTTATCATACAAATATGGTACTGATAGCTAAACAGGGAGGAGTCAAAACAGAGAAAGGAAATTATAGACTAATTCCCTAATGTATATACATGCAAAGATTTTTTTAAATAAAATATTAGCAAAAAAAGATTCCAGAAATTTATCACTAGAACAATATACTATGACTAGGTAGGATTTATACCAGGAATGCAGGGCTGGTTCAATATTAGAAAAACTATCAGTATGATATTCCATATCAACAACAAAACTAACAGAAACTATATGATTATCTCAAGCTTTTAATAAAATACCATCACAATTCCTATTGAAAACATTAAAGAGCATAGGAATAAATGTAGCCTTCCTTAAAATGATAAGTAGCATCTACCTAAAACCATTAGCAAGCATTATATGTAATGTGGATAAAATAGAAGCATTTCTAATAAGATTGGAGGTGAAGCAAGGATGTCCATTATCACACTGTTATTCAATATAATAGAAATGTTAGCTATATCAATAAGAGAAGAAAAAGGAATTAAAGGAATTAAAATATGCAAAAAAGAAACTAAGCTATCACTTTTTGCAAATGACATGATGATATACTTGGAGAATCCTAGAAAATCAAGCAAAAAACTACTTGAAATAATAAACACCTTTAGCAAAGTTGCAGGATATGAAATAAAACCACATACATCATTGGCATGTCTATATATTATTAATAAAGCCTAACATCAAGAGATAGAAAGAGAAAGTCAAATTAAAGTTACTATAGACATAAAATATTTGGGAGTCTACCTGCCAAGACAAACACAGGCACCTTATGAACACAATTATGAAACTCTTTTCACACAAATAAATTCAGATCTAAATAACTGGGAAAAAGTCAGTTGCTTGTGGGTAGGCCGAGGTAATATAACAGAAATGACAATTCTACCTAAATTAATTTATGTATTCAGTGCCATATAAATCAAACTACCGAAAAGTATTTTATAGAGCTAGAAAAAATAATAACAAAATTCATCTGGAAGAAGAACAGCTCCAAAATATCAAGGGAATTAATGAAAAGAAATGCTAAGGAAGGTGACCTAGTCATACCAGATCTTAAATTGTTGGGTTTTTTTTTTTCAGTTTATCTCCAGGTTTACTTAAGTAAACAATTATATCTTGTGATCAGAAAGCAAAACAATCTTAATCTCACATTTTTGAGAGGGTGGAAGGTGGTACAGAAGGAAAAAAAGAAAATCTTTCCTAAAAGTAGTTTCTTTTGTCATCTTAAGTGAACATAAATACACCAAAAAATGCTGAGATAAATCAATGATAGCCCTGGATTAGTCTTAAAGTTTGTCACTGTCCAGCAGAAGCATCTAATGGTGACTGCTCCCTGAACTCCTAAGATTTCCTCCTAACCATTACTAAGAAATCCGTTTTGACAAACAAACAAACAAAACAAAACAAAAACAAGCAAACAAGCAATTAGCCAACACAAAGTGTGGCTGAAGATTAGCCATCAGAGGAAAGTTGTCAGGCTCCTGTTGGGCAGTCGAGTGAGCTTCCCAGGCTACCCTCCCAAGTTTAATATCGGCCACTTTAATACTCATTCCAGACCCGAGTCCTTCACCCAAACTAAAACAGTAAGTACAATGAGCAGGCATTGAATTGCAGCGGTTTTTTTTTGAAGGATCGAATTGTGTATAATGAAAACTGGTCTTACTTCCAACAGGTTGTTGGACTTGTTGGAAGTAAGCACGTTTTTCATTATACACAATTCGGTCCTTCAAAATAAAACCTGAAACTCCATGCCTGGCCCTTGTGGTACTTACTGTTTTTAGTTTGGGTGAAGGACTCTGGTCTGGAATGAGCCCGAAGTGGCCAGCATTGCCACTTCAGAGGGTGCACTGGGAGGCTCACTGGACTGTCCAGCTGGAGCCCAACACTTTCCTCTGATGGCCAAAAAAAGAAAACAAAAAAATAGAGCCAACAGTATGCTTCTGTCTGCATTCAGGATCTGTAGTTCTTTCTTGTGACTCTTGTGGAGTTGTCTTAGAAGAATCCTTGTACTGCTGAGATCCAAGTCTGTCAAAGCTAGTCATAGAACGGTGTGGCTGTAACTTCGTACAGTGTTCTGGTTCTGCTCCCCTCACTCAACATCAGTTCATATAAGTCTTTCCAGGTTTTTCTGAAGCCTACCCACTCATCATTTCTTCTAGCACAATAGAACTCCATTGCATTCATATACCACCATGTGTTCAGGCATTCCCCAAATGATAGGCTTCTCCTCAATTTCTCATCCTTGGCCACCACAAAAAGAGCTGCTGATCTTTCTATGTGCTGGTCCTTTTCCATTCTTTATGATCTCTTTTGGATTTGTACCTAGTAGTAGTATTGATGGATCAAAGGGTATGCACAATTTGATTGCCGTTTGGGTATAGTCCCAAATTGCTCTCCAGATGGTTGGATCAGTTCACAACTCCGACAACAATGCATTAGTGTGCCAATTTCCCCACATCTTCTCCAGAATTTATCAACTTCGTTTTGTCATTTTTGCCAATTTCATAGGTATGATGTGGTACCTAAGAATTGTTTTGATTTGTATTTATCTAATAAATAGTGATTTAGAGCATTTTTCATATGATTATAGATAGCTTTTTTTTTTTTAACATGTGAACTTTAATTTGAACGGGTCTTAAGTCATTATACAGGTAAAGCTCCTTCCCCCCCCAAGTACTGGCACCAATCTCAAAACTCGCAGGGAGACTATAAAAGTCCTCATTCTCATCTATGTTGGGGGCAGGGAGGGAATTTAGGGGGCCATTCCATCTGGCTGACAATTAAAAAAAAGGAACAAGTATTAAGGCAGAAGATACAAAAAGGTTTTTTTTTAAGGATTACATAATTTACATTTAAAGCAATACTAGTACTTTCCCCCTTCCTCCTCCCCATCTGGATCTTTGTTACATCGTTCCTTTGATAGCCTTCACAGAGGCTTGTAACTCTGTAACAATTCGTTCTGAGATATTTGGAATCACTATTAAAAAAACAAATGTACAATCAGAGTCCTGAAGACGTATGGTAGAACTTTGGGGATGTTTGCCTCCATAATACTTAGACTGCTCATCCCCGTCACCATTCCAGTTTTTAAATTCTGAGTCAAGTGCCAAAAAAATGCCACAAAAAAACCAAAAAACATAAAAACAAATAAAGCCATGCCAATCTCATCTCTTTTTTTGGGCAATTATCATGTCACCATGTCACACCCTTTGACAAAAGAAAAGCAACAACAACAACAACAACAACAAAATACAAACAAAACCCACAAACAGTCCATTTAGAAGCGTTTGCAGTGGACAATGGAGGGCCCAGATTCATTTTACTCCTGTTTGCTGATCCACATCTGCTGGAAGGTGGAAAGAGACACCAGAATGGAGCCTCCAAACCAGACTGCATTCAGGTCGGGAAATGATCTTGATTTTCATTGTGCTGGGAGCTAGAGCTGTAATCTCCTTCTGCATCCTGTCAGCAATGCCTGGGTACATGGTAGTACCACCTGACATACAGTGTTGGCATACAGGTCCTTACAGACGTCAACATCACACTTCATGATTGAGTTGAAGGTAGTTTCATGGATTCCACAGGATTCCATACCTAAGAAAGATTATTGGAAGAGAGCTTCTGGGCACCAGAACCTCTCGTTGCCAGTGGTGATAACCTGACCATCAGGGAGCTCGTAGCTCTTTTCTAGAGAGGAGCTGCATGCAGCAGTGGCCATCTCCTGCTCAAAGTCTAGGGTGACATAACACAGCTTCTCCTTGATGTCGCGAACTATTTCCCTCTCAGCTGTGGTGGTGAAACTGTACCCTCTCTCAGTCCAGATCTTCATGAGGTAGTCCGTCAGATCACAGCCAGCCAGATCCAGATGGAGAATGGGGTGGGGAAGGGCATAACGCTCATAGATAGGCACAGTATGGGTCACACCACCACCGGAGTCCATCACAATACCAGTGGTACAACCAGAGGCATACAGGGACAGTATGCAATACTGGGATATTGAAAGTCTCAAACATAATCTTAGTCATTTTTTCTCTGTTGGCTTTGGGGTTCAGGGGGGCTTCTGTGAGCAGCACAGGGTGCTCTTCAGGGGCCACACAGAGCTTGTTGTAGAAAGTATGATGCCAGATCTTTTCCATGTCATCCCAGTTGGTGACAATATCATATTCAATGGGGTACTTAAGAGTCAGAATACCTCTCTTGCTCTGGGCCTCATCCCCCACATAGCTGTCTTTCTGGCCCATAGCCACCATCACACCCTGATGTCCAGGGCGCCCAACAATGGAAGGGAAGACAGCCTGAGGGGCATCATCTCCTGCAAAGCCAGCTTTGTGCATTCCAGAGCCATTGTCAACAGTGAGAGCAGCAATATCATCATCCATGGCAAACTTTGAAGTGGGAAGTTTAAACCCTTAAGAGAAGAGAGAAGATGATGCTCTACCTGGAGGGGGGGGTGGGGCAAGTGCATGTTGGGTGGAAGAGGTCACAGCTCTATAGATAGCTTTGATTTTTTTCCTCTGAAAACTGCTTTGCCCATTTATCTATTGGAGACTGGCTTGTATTCTTATGAATTTGACACAGTCCTCAATATATTTTAGAAATGAGGCCTTTGTCAGAGATACTGGTTGTAAGAATTCTTTCCCAATTTCCTGCTGCCCTCTTAATCTTGGTTGCATTGGCTTTTTTATGCAAAACCTTTTCAATTTAGTGCAATCAGATTTATCCAATTTTTATTTCATAATGCTCTCTTGTTTAGTAATAAATTCTTCTGTTCTCCATAGATATGTCAGGTAAACTATTCCTTGCTCTCCCACTTTGTCTATAGTATCAGTCTTTATATCTAAATTGTGGACCAATTTTAACTTTGTTTTGGTATAGGGTGTAAAATGTTGGTCTATGCCCAGTTTCTGCCTTACTATTTTCCAGTTTTCCCAGTAGTTTTTGTCAAATAGTGAGTTCTTATCGCAGAAGTTGAAGTCTTTGGGTTTATCAAACAGTAGATTATCATAGCCATTGACTACTGTGTCTTGTGTACCTAACTCATTCCACTAATCCGCCACTCTATTTCTTAGCCAGTACCATGTAATTTTGATGCCTGCTGCTTTATAATACAATTTAAGAGTGGCTCCTGGCTCAGCCAGGGCGGTGGCCATCTTGGAAGGCGAATAGAAGCATACTATTTGCTGTCTTTTATTTTCTGTTTTCCTTTTTCATTCTCGTGCTTCCTCTCCATTCTAATTCTTCTTTACAGCATGAATAATATGAAAATATGTTTAATTTGAATGTATATGTAGAGTCTATATCAGATTGCACCTTGTCTTGGAAAGGGGTGAGGGGACGGAGGTAGAGAAAATTTTAAGTTCAAGAGCTTGTGGAAGTGAATGTTGAAAACTAAAAATAAATTAATTAACTTTTTTTTTTTTAAAGAATATGTAGTATTAGGAAAAGGTATAGAGAGGTTGACTGGGACCAGCCCAGAGGATTATGTGTTAGATAAACACCTGAAACAGGTTCATGGCCATGAACTGAACAAGAAGGGGAAGGTACAAAAGATAATGGGAAGAAAGAGTAAGTATAATTTGTTAATGACACATCAATCAATCCATCAATCAGCTAACTTAAAAATTGTAAGCTCTTCATGTGTGTCAGGTACTGATAGGAGCCAAGTCTTCAATGCTAAAAAGCTGTAGTTCATGACCTCAAGGACCTTGCTTCTATCAGAGGATCATAGATTTAGGGCTGATAGGAATTTAGGAAACATTTGCTACAATCCCCTCATTTGCGTATAAAGAAACTGAGGCTCAGAGTGGGAGAATGAATAGACCAAGATAGCAAAAGTAAGTAGCAAAGCCAAGATTTAAACTCAAGACCTCAGTCTCCAATTTGACTATGCTCTTCATTGCTCTCCAGAATTGGAAACTGCCTGATTTAGCTAGGGAGTATTTTATTAGAAAGCAAATTGCATACAATTATGTAAGAGAAGGCTATTTCATCATATGTCATTTTAATTACTTCCTTAAAAAAGAAGAAAAAAAACTAGTTAAATGGGCTACACTATTTTTTCTAGGAGCTATGGGGCATTTTCTGCATTCAGGTAGTTGGTTTTATAAAAAGCCAGGGTATGAGAAATTGAATGCTTTTCTATCCAATTTTCTGAACATTTTGGCTAAAAATGGATTTTGAATCTTGAGGGGCCTATTAGATTTGCAACTGAATTTAAGAAGATAAAACACATTCTGGCTTACATAAGAGAGATCAAATGAATTTTAATATTAATTGTTTCAGAGAAATTTTCAGTTTGACTATTAGAATGGGGGAGGAAAAAAGGCAAAATAATTAAAGCCTACAATTCAAAATTCTGAAAAATTTACATTTGGTATGTTGGATTGTAGAAAGAAACAACAAGAATCATTACTTAAATTAGGGGAGTGATGAAAGTGTCTCCTCTGAAATAGTTACTCAAGTATGACATGGGTTATAATTTTTAAAGTGATATTTTAGGCAGGGAAAAAGAAGTGACTGTTCTTCCATTTCATATATTAGGGTGAAAACTCTGTGGCTCAAGTTTAGAAGGGTTAAAAAATACAATTTCAAAATTAATTAAAATAGTTTTTGAAAAGGTGTTGTGACATATCAGATTAAGTTTCAGAAAACAGGGTAGGTTTTAATATTCAAAGTTTGGTGTGTGGGCTCTTAAAAATATTTATTTTAGTCTGAGCTTAAGAAATAAAACAAGCACTTCCACAACAGTAGAATAGGGGGGAAAAGATGATTATATATGCTATTGCAAATTTATTATCTAAAACTTGCTATTTTATTCCTTTAAAATATATAAGGTTATAATGTAACTTTTCCCCCTTTTTTTTAATCTCCCCCCCCAGCTTAGAGATGGTGACCATTAGACACAAATATGTGTGTGTCTATGTATATGTATAGGTGTGTGTGTGTGTGTGTGTGTGTGTGTGACTCCATTCTGTACATACTCATACTTATCAATTCTTTCTTTTGTGCAGATAGTATCATCCTTCATGTATTCCATGTGGTTAATTTGGGTATTTATGATAGTCATAATGCCTAAATGACTCAAAGTTGTTCTTAAAATAGTATTATTATTACTGTATACAATGTTCTTTGGTTCTACTCATTTTGCTCTTTATTATTTTAAGCAAGTTTATCTATGTTTTTCTAAGATCATGGAACTCATTATTTCTTATATCACAGTAGTATTCCATCACAATCGTATATCACAACTTTTTCAGCCATTCCCCAATTGATGGGCACACCCACAATTTCTCATTCACTCACTCACTCACTCACTCACTCACTCTCTCACTCACCTTCAAATAGGCTGTCTCCTATGCATGGAATGGAGTTCCCTATTATCTTTGCCATTGAGAATTTTTATCTCACTTCAAAGTTTATCTTCCTCCTGAAGCCTTCTTTAATCCTTGCTCCTTACCCTAATGTCAGTACTATCAGCCTCCTCAGAAACAACTGCTCTACTCCTTCATTTACCTTGTGTCATTTTCACTCTATAAGTCAAAACTTCCTTCCTTGGGGGTTGTTGCCCTTAGTTCTCAAAGAGGGCCAAACAACATCACTATTCTAGAGTCAAATTATAGTGTGTCTGGATGTGGCTGATCAGACCAATACGGGCTTGGAATGTTCTACCACAGGTCTGGCACAAATAATCCATGTGAACAATTTGGGGCTAATTCTCTAAATTTGTACATCTCATATTTCTTTTGAGCTCCTTCAATTCTGCTTTGTTCATGAAGCACAATACCTTCTCTGATGAGGGCACACCATGCTGTGTCCTTTGCCAGTGGTTCCCATGTTACACAATCAGTTCCAAGGTTCTTCAGAGAGACTTTGAGAGTAGCTTTGTATCATTTTTTCTGACCATCACGTGAGCTCTAACCCTATGTGAGTTCTCTATAAACTATTTTTTCTTTAGCAAGTGTACATTTGACAATCGAACAATATGCCCAGACCATTGGAGTTATGTTCTCTGCAATAGAGTGTGAATGCTTGGCAGTTTAGTTTGAGAATGGACCACAGTGTCTGGTGATCTAATCTTATCCTGCCAGGTGATCTTCAGAATTTTCCTAAGACAATTTAAATGGAAGCAATTATGTTTCTTGGCAAGGCACTGGTAGACTATCCAGGTTTCACAAGCATGCAACAGTGAGGTCAGCACAACATCTCTACAGACCTTCACTTTGGTAGTCTGTATAATACATCTTCTCTCCTGCACTTTACTTCTGAGCCTCGCAAACACTGAGCTAACTCTGTCAGTGGATGCATCAAACTCATTATCAGTGAGTACATCCTTAAAAAGTACATTGCCAAGCTAAGTGAATTTATCCATAGCATTCAAAATTTCTCCATTTGTTATAACTGATAGTTCCATGAATGGATGTTTGTAATTTTAATGAAATAGTGAGATCTTCCCTGCCTATTAAAAGACCTATGTGACCTACTTTGAGCTCAGGCCCAGCTGACTGCTTTGATGGAGCTTGAGTCACATGGAGCCCATGGTGGGAGGAGCTTGCCAAACAGGTGGAGCAGGAAGGGTGGAGAAGGAAGAGTGAGTGATGCAGAACTGGGGCAGAGCAGCTAGTGTAAGTAAGTGAGGGAGAAATTTTGCCTAGGGGAGCTTGTTTGTGGGAAGGCCTAGTGGTGGGAAGACTTGGGGATGTCAGTACACATTGGATTGGTGATGTGTATAAATTTCCTTGTTATCATGGTAGAATTGACTTGTTGGTATCTGAATAAATATTTTGGTTTTGCCTTTGAGGAAGAGATTTATTTATATTTTGTGAATTTACTCTGGAAATATGCATGCATATTCATAGTGGCTGCTATGAGTATTGCATTGGTGATATAATGGTGTGAATCTAAGTGACGAAGCGCATGTGTATCCTTGGTGTTAATTATTAGGCCAAAATTAGCATAAGCAGCAGAGAATAATTCCATACTTGGTTACATCTCAGCTTCAGAGGCTGCATCGAGTGCACAATCATTTACAAACAGAAAACCAACATTCCCTTCATTTTGTTCTTGACTTGTAGCCTTTCCAAGTTAAAAAATTCACCATGTTCATCCTCATTGAAGGGATTTGAAAACATGACTGAAACATCATGCTAAAAAGCATGGAAGTAAGGACGCAGCCACTGGTCACTGAGAAAGCATGAGAGCATCATCCATTACCCAGAACCTGGGCAAATATGCCATTTTATAATTGTTGTACAATGCTGTAGCAGCAAGCACCCCAACATCCCTAGGGTGACTGCCAACTCAGGTTCTTAGATCTGCTTTTCTAAAGGAAAGCAACTCAAAATGGGTTAACAAGCTTACTTTAATCAATCAAACATATATCATTTACCTAGTTCAGGGGGAAAAGGTCAGCACCCTAAACTTCAGAGTATACAGACAGAACTTACAAGACAGAGAAACAAACAGATCAAGTAGATAGGCTTCCAAACTGCCAAACCATTACATTAATACCAAATCACAGTTACCAGAGAGGGAAGCATCAACATCTGGGTTTTCAAAGCCGGGGGGCTCTCAAAGGCTACCCAGAGTCTCATCTAGTCAAATCACACAACACTTCTTAAAGTGAGCCCCAAAGCAAAGCCTCACATCAGGGATTACATAGCCTTCTCCTGAATCAGAGAATGTAACCACTCTCTTGATTCCTGAAAACCAAGCCTCCTGCCACAGGCTCCATGTGACCACATCTAGCCTATTAGGGGGCAGAGTATATTTTCAAATCAAGGAAGGCTCTCAGAGTCTCTTAAGCCCACCAAAGGGCCTAGGGGCAGGGAAGATCTTTAAATTTTCATTTCCATTACAAATGCTAATGAACTTCTCTAAGTGACCAAATTTTGACATAATTTTCCATAAGCCTTCATGACTGACAGTATCAAAGGTCTTAGTCAGATATATAAATGTTTTGTATAGACCTCTGCTCTGCTCCTGGCATTTCTCCTGGAGTCAATGGGAAGAAAACACCATATCAACTCTTCCTTGGCCTTTTCTGAAGCCACACTAGCTCTCAGGTAAATGACCATCTTCCAGGTAGTTAATCTGTTAAGGGGGGCTTTGGCTAGAATCTTGCCAGCAATGATTAAGACTAAATCACAACTTCACCCCCCATGACTGTCTTAGGATAATCCATTTCCTTTGTCTTTATGGGGATGAACAATGGAGGTATCCTTGAACTTCTGGGGAATAACCTTCTCTTGCCACATAGAGCAAAAAGTTCAGTCAGTTTTTGTATGAGCAATGGATTCCCATCCCCTCCCCCACTTGGTCAATCTCAGCAGTGATCAGCACCAGGTGGTTTGCCACAGGAAAGGAGCCTACTGGTATTCAAAACCTCTTTTTCAGTTGGAACTTCAGCTAGGGAAGGATTGACTTCAATGAGGAAAACAGTCAGTTGCTTCAGTAATGATTGATGATGGTCTGTTGACAACACTATGGAATTGTGCAGTCCATCTCTCTAGGATCCTGTTCTTATGAATAATCAATGTCACTCCATAAGCACTGAGTAGTTGAAATGCACCATAGGTCTTTGACCCACAAATAGTCTTTGGGTCATCATAAAAGTGCTTTGGATTGTTATTATGACCATAAAACTGAATTTCATCTGCCTTCTTACTGAAGCAAGAATCCTGCCCCTTTCTAGGCTTCATTTGTACTTTATTTGTGATGGAATTAAATGCTTCCTTCTTAGAGATGGATCAACTATTCTGCTGGTAATCCCTGTCAAGTTCTTGTTTTTCATTTCACAGCTTCTGAATTTCCCCATCATTTTCATCAAACTAAGTGTTCTGACCCAAATGAGGAAACGCAGTGCTGTATGCCAAATCTCTGAAAACTGTCCCCTTCCTTTTCTATTCTGCTGTTGCCAACTGTGTATTGGCTGGAATTTTGCTCCTAATTAGTAACAAACTGTTCCCATTCAGAGAACTCCAATCTCTTGACATTAATTCTTCTGGTAGTCATTTTGCCTTAAGGCTGCTGCTTTTTTTGAGTGGGCATATTCAGCATGGAGAGGATAAGTCAATGATTAGTTCAGCACTCTGCTCTAGTGGCTCTCACATCCTGTCTGTCTTTTCTCCTTATAATCACATAGTCTATTAAATGACCCGTGAAATTTTATTTTGTTTAGGTAAATCTAAGACAGTGTTGGTGATAAGAAGAAGGTCATGAAAGACACAAGTCTTCAGTAGTAAGTGACCATTGCTGTTGCTGTTTCCAATTCAACTCCTCCCTAGGACTCCCTGCCAAGTCTGGTAGTCTGAGCCTACTCTAGCCTTGAAGTCTCCCAGAATTATGGGCTTGTCCTCTTTTGGCTGATGATAAGAGTCTCCAGGTCTTCATAAGCTTTTTCTTTTACCTCATCAGGATTCATCATGGCTGGAGGATAGGCAGTGATGATAGTGGCATGGCATATTCCTTAAAGTGGCAATCTCTGTGTCATGAGTCTGTCATTCATTCCTTTTGTTATGCATACAAGCTTTTTGACTAGATTGATTTTGGTTACAACACTTATACCAGCTCCCCTTCACTGTGGCCTGTCCAGAAAAATGTAGGCCAGGTAGAAGCTGGCCTTCATTTGCCAGCCTTGTTTCACTCAGGGCTGCTATTTGGATGCAATACTTGCTGATTTCTCTCACAACAAGAGCTGTTCATCTTTCAGGTATACTGAATTTTGTGTTATCTATAAGTGTATGCACATTCCATGTACCAATATTGAGAGGAATCATCTTTGCAGAATTTTTTATACATTTGTGTGTGTGTGTGTGTGTATTTCAACTGCAGGGTAGCATACCTGCCCACTGTGGTAATCAGGCTAGGGGTGGGTAAACAGACAATTTTTAGGAAACATTTTCTAGCTCTTCTTCATACCTGGAGGTGAGCAGAGAAGTCCTTAAAAAGCGGCTCAGACACTCAGAGGGCTGCCAAGTCTCACTGATGCTTCCAGTGAGAAGATGACTCTGTGACCTGGGTCACTGTGTGCAGGGTTGTCATTAGAATTCCCAGCTTTCCTACACTCACTGCTTCATCACTTGCCCATCACCACAGGGCCAGTAAAAATGGTGAAATGGTAAGGGTGATGTCTTTTGACTCATGAATAAAGTTGATTAAAGTGAAGCAGAGTTGCACAAAGTCATGGGCCTGACTCTCTCCTGCAGAGTCATCAGAGTCCAGTGGAAAGACAGAGTAAAGACAACTGATGATGACTTGAGATGCAATGGATGGCCTTGGTGTCTTTATTGTCTAACCAAGCTCTAAGTGCTCTGCAGCCCCTACTTCCACTGCCTTCATGTTGGTTAGGACAAGTTGTTCTCATCTGCTGTTCTACCAGTGGAAGGCTTCACATACTTGGTATAGACCCCCCCATGCCCCAACTCATGGATGGGTTTGAGACCCCTCAGGTTATCCTCACGGGTAATTTAGCCTGTCTGCTGAAATGGTTTGCCAGGTTGTGACCTCTGCACATTCTACAGCTTCTTAGAGACTCAGATGAGAGTTAGGTGGAACAGGCAGACCCCAAAGTGGAAAGCAGCCCTGAAAAGAGCTCAGCAGCCCTCACCTCAGAGGGATTAGCCTTCCCTGAATGTATTCTACACAAGTGCCTTCCTTAGTCACCATTGCACTATGTGTGTAATTTTAGTTGTTGTTATTGTCATTTTCAGTTCTGTCTGACTCTTTGTGATCCGATTTGATGTGTTCTTGGCAAAGACAATGGAGTAGTTCCCATTTCTTACTTGAGCTCATTTTACAGATAAGGAAATTGAGGCAGAGTTAAGTGACTTGCCCAGAGTCATACAGCTGACAACTGTTTGAGGCCAGCTTTGGACTCCAGAAGATGAGTCTTTCTGACTCCAGGTCACCTACTCTATTCACTCAACCACTTAGCTGCCTGTATGTATATTTGCTTCCTATTAAATTGTAAGGTGCTTATTGGAAGGGGCAATATCATTTTCATATCCATCACTTAGCTCATTTCTTGGCATTTAATTGGAGTTTAATAATTTTCCCCCCATTAATACACTAACTACTCTATACTTAGCATTGTGTTAAGCATTCTAGGCTCCACAAGAGTACTGAAAGAGAGAGACGCTGCTATACAATAACTGGCAAGAACAAAGTCATATGTTAGTTTTTCAGATGTACTGACTGTTTTCCTATACAGAGGTCTTTCTTGAATATCATATCATGCATCAAAGCAGCACAAGAGCACTGAACATTGTGCAAGTTCTAATGAGTTCTACTAAGCTGGGGGAAAAATTGAGGAAGGGACCAGTAAGAGATAATTCCTTCCATTTGGTGAATAACAGTAAATGTGGAGAGACAAAGACCAAATGGTTGGCCCTTAGGAGTTTTGTTTTGTTTTGTTTTGTTTTTGTTAGGGGCATGTAGCACATAAAGAATCTTTACAAGGGTATGGAAAGGCTTCAGTCTATGTTGGTGGTTGGAATGCCCACATTTATGAAATCATAGACCTTATAAGATATATAGACATTATATATACTGGAGAAATTTCACCTGCAGCTTATCTCTTCTGAATGGTGGTCACAACTGTTAATAGTATTTCATGCACTTGGAATAACTCCCCAAATATCCTAGAATTTTCAAATTGTTCTAAACCTAGCTCAATCTCTAGCTCCTTCAGAGGGTCTTCCCTGCCTACTTCCTTTGATGTTGACTTGAAGTCTTTCATACTCAATAAAATTGTAGGCCATTTGAGAGCAGGGTATAGATGGAATTGAAAGAAAAGCATGCAAATTGAAATTGAATTGTATTGAATCCAGACTATTATCCAAGCAGACTAGATTCATCTTAGTAGACCAATGCATCTTTCATTACATTAAGCTCTTTACTTGGCTTTGCTCTTCGGCAGAAATCCTTTGGGGAGCAGAATGTAGCAAAATACTTGTATTGGAGAAATTATTTTCAAAATTATTTGTGCATAAAGGACATCTCACCAACTTTAGTGGCTTTCTTCTGATCTCTGACAACTTAGAATCCCTCTAATCATTACAATGAACCATCTCTAATAAAATCCTAAAATGCTTTCCTTTAGGGGTTATTTTCTTTTATTTTCCTTGAATCAGACAAATTTTATTCTCTCAACAAGCTCAACATTTCTGTGTTGCAGGTCAGATTCAATACATGTGTTAAATTAGCCCACACTATAGTATTCTACAGCATGTCCTGTCATCACTGTACACATCCTATATGATCATCAATATTTTACAGGGCTAAATATTTTATGTACCTTTTTTCCTTCTCTTGCTTTATTTGCTTTACATGGGCTCAGTAATTCTCTTCCCTATACAAACCCCAACTTGAATTCAGTAATATTTCCCCTGTGCCTTCTATGACCCTGACATTTTTGTGTTTAGGGCCTTTTTTAAAAGAGAAAGATGAGGAAAATGGAGCTCAGGATCCCTGAGGAAGACATAAGGTTGCTTCACATTTATTTGTGTTGCAATATAATATATTGTTAAGAGTATCAGACAGGAGACATAGAAGATGGCCTTGGCTTATCACCAATTAACTGGTGTGATCTTAGGCAAACATCTGTTTTCTGGGCCTCATTTGCCTTATCTGTACAATGTGGCAGGTGGACAAGAATATCTCTGAGGTTTTTTCAAGCACGAAAATTTTATTCCTAATCTTATCTGTTGCAAAGTAATACCCCTCACAGTTTCCATCTTTCAGTTTCATTTTTTGTTTCCTCGTCCCTACCCACATTTCTAACCTTATCTCCTTTTATTTCCTAAAACAAAGCATTTCCAGCCTCACCATGCTTAGTACTTCACTGCACCCAGAACACAGTCTCTGCTTTCCTACACGCCTTTACTCATATCATTTTCCTGAGGAATGTTCGGATGAACTCACCATTGTAAGTCTCAAGTATGTAGTGCTTTACAATGTACAAAGGGCCTCTTGACAAAAACCTGCAAGGTAAGCAGGGCAATAATTTTATTACTACGTTATTCATGAGGAAACTGCAGGTTAAGTGACTTTCCCAAGGTCACCCAGATAGTGAGAGTTGGAAAACAGGTTTTCTGCCTCCAAATCTTGTACTCTTTTGACTCTGTCATACTTCCCTTCTCTTATATTTCTGTGTTTTATTTTTTCTTCATAACTCGCTAAAATTCCACCTTCTCTTCCTCTTTGCATTTGTAAAGGTTATCTTCCTCACCTAAAGTGCATTCTCATCATATCTGTGTATATAAATCTTCCTTCAAAGCCAGCTTAGGTGTTACAGCCTTCATGAAGCCTTCTCTGATATAGCTAATTGAAAGTGAAATCTTCTTCTAATACTCTTAGAAAACTTTGTCTGAATTTATCCATTCCTCTTATCACATTCTAACCTACGTACTCTTTTTTTTTAGATTGTAAGATTATAAAGAGCTGGGACAGTGCTATTTTTCACTTTTGCACTTGGCCTGTTCCTCACACAGATTAGGTACTTAATACATATTTGTTTAATTAAATTATCAGCTCTTTTGTTTCAGAATCCTAAATTGTGGGAATAGAAAAGTCTGCCATAAGTATCCTGTTTGACACATGAATTTGCCTGAATGTCCTTCAACTTTCCACAATATCTTGTTTGGCTTCATTGTCCATTTTAGCATCTTGATGAGCCCTGGTCCTCTTTGAAGTAATTTCTCCTCTGGTAGGCTTCCCAGTACTTGTAGGAAAAGCTGCCATTTGAAGTGGTGTATAAGCAGTAAAGTTCTAGTCATACATATTTAAAACTGAAGTTGCATGAAGCTTGGAAGATAACACTGAATGTTTATTTATCTTTTTCAGCATTGAGTGGCTCCTGAAGCTCTCTTTGACAACTTATCTATCATGGTGCTTCCATTGAATATTCTAACACCGTGCCTATTTAATCTTCTGATGTAAACAAAAGCTTATTTTTTTCATATCCCCATCACTACCTGACAAAAGTGAAGACTGAATATTGATTTATCTGCAGAAAGCAACTATCCAAAGGCAATTCAAAATATCCAAATACACTAAATGTCTAAGTATCTGTTACATGATAGATATTCATTTCTCTCTCTCTCTCTGTCTCTCTCTTTCTCTCTTTCTGTCTCCCCCATCTTTTTATTGTTTCATCTGTCTCTGATTTCTTTGTTGCTTGGAATTCAAACATACACATGTATATTTGAGGATATACACACATACATTTTATATAATATCTATGTGTATGTGTGTATGTATGTATATGTATATTATATGTGTACATGTGTATATACACCTTTATGTATATACACCATGTATAGAGTGACGGGCCTGGTGTCAGGATGATCAGAGTTCTAATCTAGCCTCACAGACTCACTAGCTGTGTAACATTGGCAAGTCACTTAACTGTTTGCCTCAGTTTCCTCATTTGTAAAACAAACCAGAAAAGGAAATGGAAAGCTACTCCAGTGTCTGCCAAGAAAACCACAAATGAGGTCATGAAGATTCAGATGCAAGCGAAACAACTGAAAAATGATGACAACTCTACATATAATACATATACAATGAATATATATTTATACATATATTTAATGAATGCATTGTCCCTACCAACAATAAACAAAATTTACTAAAAATATTACATTCAACTCAATCATATTGAAAATATAAAGAAGCTTTTTCTTCTGAGAACTTACAATTTACGTGAAGAGGCAGTTTTTTCAATTGTAACATAAGGGAGTTTCTCCAGTTGATTTCTAATGTATATTTTCTAGCTCTATAAATCTATTTACTGAAGTAGCTAAAATATAGATAACATAACACTTGCTAATGTCAGTGAGGCTAATGAGTGATATAGACAATAAGTACTATAGAAGATTAGGTTTGAGAACTCACCATGTACTTTTTTTGTTACAAAAAAAAATAAGGATCAAGAAATTTTTTTTTTGATAAAGTGACATGTAACCTAGGCATGGAATATGGGTAAAGATTTTTATATGATAGGATTTAGATGAATGTATTCAAGACATGTAAATAGGTTTTATAAATGCATAAAAGCAGGGTGTGCTGGGTGGAGAATGGAGAAAAGCCAGTAGTCTTGTTTAGATGATACATTGAACTCATGAGGGGAAATACTAATGAACCAAGTTAAAAAAAAAACAGAGTGGAATTAAATCTTATTGGGAATAAGGAAGATTGTGAAGCATAGGGATTGTGTTCAGACCTGTGCCTCAGGGAAATTAATTTAATATGGAGAATAATTTGGAAATGACTAAAAAACTGTTACAATTTTATAGGAAAAGAGACTTGAATATGCTAATTAAAGAGTAAGTAGAAAGGAAGGAACAGATACTTGCAATCTACAGATAGACATCTAACCACAGAATGTACAAAATAAGTAGAGAGAGAATTGAGCAAAGTTTACTCTCATGTTTGGGGACTGGGTAACTGGGAGAAGGATGGTGTCATTGAAGGAAACAGGGAAGCTTTTAGAAAGAGGCCACATTTTATAGGGAAGAAAGCAAAGAGCTTGATAAATTTAAGGTGCTGGGTAAGATGTACAGATGATGACATCCAGCAAGCAGTTGGAAAGGGACATAAAAGCTTAGAGGAGAGATATTGGTGGGGCATAGGAAAAGGAAAGTCATTTGGGCAGATGTGATGATTGAAGCTAAAGGACAGATAAGATTACCTAGGGAGAGGATATATAAAGAGAAGAGAAGATGTCTGGAAACAAAACTTGGGGGGATGACCACACGTAGGGGACATCTTGAGGAAGATGAAACAATGATTGAGACAAAGAACAAATAACCAGAAAGGTAAGAACAGTCACAGGACAAAGTTATTAAGGGATCCATAATTATAGAGTGTATTGAGGAGGTAGTCATCAGGGTCAGATGCTACCAAAAAAGGCAAAGGAGGACAAAAATTGAGAAAATGCTATTGAAGATTTACAATTTAGAGTCAATCACAGCCTTGGAAAGAACAATTTCTATAGAGTGATAAATGCAAAAATGAGATTGCAACATCACTAAGGTCAGAGTAAGTTGGTGGTAAGGAAAAAACAACAGTAAGTTTATATAACTCTTTCTAAAGTTTCATCCAAAAAAAAGAAGAGGAACAGGTAGCACATTTGCTTGAAGAGGCAATTAGAATTAAAATTAAATTTAAGTATAAACCATCAAAATAAAATATGGTAATTTCTTCCTCCTATGTACAGACTTTTCAATATTTAGATTTTTTTGGATATGTGTAATAATAATAATAACAATAAGAATAATAGATGATAATTATATAACCCTTTAAGGTGTACCAGGTACATTGCCTGTGTTATCTCATTTGATCCTCATAATAATCCTGGGAAGTAAAGGCAATTATTATCTCCCATTTTACAATTAGGAAAACAAGACTGAGAAAGACTAAGTGGTTACTCAGAAGTCACAAGGTAGAAAGTATCTGAGGTAGGATTTGAACACAGAACTTTCTGACTCCAAATCCAATGCTATCTCCACCATATCGTTTATCTGCCTATATGGTTAGAGAAAATATCTGAATATTTCAGTGAACTCCTAGATTGAGTATTAGGCAAATTGAATCAATGAGTGACAAAGCAGAAGTTGATATGATCCAACCATTTTGTAGAGCAATTTGGAATTATGCCCAAAAGGCTATAAAAATGTGCATACTCTTTGACCCAGCAATACCACTTCTAGGTCTGTATCCCAAAGAGATCATAAAAATGGGAAAAGGACCCACACATATAAAACATTTATAGAACTTCTTGGTGTGGTGGCCGAGAAGAATTGGAAATTGAGGTGATAACCATCAATTGGGGAATGGATGAACAAGTTGTCGTATATTAATGTCATGGAATTCTGTTGTTCCATAATGAATGATGAGCAAGTGGGCTTCAGAAAAACCTGGAATGACTTTCATGAACACATGCCGAGTGAAGTGAGCAGAATCAGGAGAAACTTGTATGCAGTAACAAC
Organism: Gymnobelideus leadbeateri; assembly: GCA_011680675.1. NCBI lineage: Eukaryota > Metazoa > Chordata > Mammalia > Diprotodontia > Petauridae > Gymnobelideus > Gymnobelideus leadbeateri. Next base: position 41,521 of record WOXC01012456.1, on the reverse strand, counting down.
AACATTGCTTGATGAACAACTTTGATAGACAAGTCTCAGCAATACAACAATCTAAGACAATTCCAACAGACTCAAGATGGAAAAGCTATCCCCATCCAGAGAAAGAACTATGGAGTCTGAATGCAGATTGAAACATACTAGTTTTTCCTTTTTTTCTTTTTGTTTTCTTCTTTCTCATGGTTTTTTCCATTGGTGCTAATTCTTTACAATACGACTAATGTAGAAATATCTTTAATACAATTGTTCATGTATAGCCTATATCAGATTGCATGCCATCTTGGGGAGGGGGGCAGAAGGGGAAGGGAAAGAAAATTTAGAACTCAAAATCTTATAGAAGTGAATATTGAAAACAAAAAACAAATAAATAAGTAAAATTAAAAAAATGAAAGTAGAAAAAAGGTTAAGGTATTCTTCTGCTTAGCTAAGTAGACCAAGCTTTGTTTATTCCAATTTCAGACTTTTTCTTTCTCCTTTAATGTCTAGATGTCTTAAAAGGGAAGAATATGCATTAGGTGCCAACTATTTTCCTAGTTGGAGTTCTTTAATGGGAGAGAAAGATAGACAGGTAGGGGAAATAGTGTCATTCAAAATATCCATGAGTGATATTCAATGACTTTGGGTCATTGGAGAATGGTTCTTTTTGTATCACTAGTTTATAAGTAGCTGGTGTTTGTAATGATTACAGTTCTAGTAGTAATTGAAACTTATATAATAAATATTGAATTATATTGAGATGAATTCAGACCTAATCTATGCTTCTTTCAGTATCTGTTTTCTTTTTGTGATATTCAATCCCTCATAGGGAACCTAAAGGCATCATACTGTTAGTCACCTATTTATCTAGAAACCTCGGTCACAGCATTGTATTTAGTAGAAAACTTCTAATATCATCATTTTAAACCAATGCCTTTTTAGTTTTTACCTATTTGAGTTCAAGGATGGAATATGATATCCTTTTCTAGCTTATGTATAACAAATATTATTTTTCAGAGACAGGAATCTTTAGGACATGAATGAAGGGATTACTGCATTAATAGGATAACACTTAAATGATTCACATATAGCCTGAGATCTCACACAGACATTGAGATCCATAAGATGTGTCTTTGAGTCCAAAACATCTGGATGAAATAAGCATTTATTTTTTGTCTGACAGATTTTGTAAAGAGAAGATTTTATAAACATAGGTGGCCTTCATTCAGGGACTTCCTCTTCCCTCCTGGCCATTGACCTGACTGGATCTCAGACCCTTTCCTTATGCCTTGTAGAATAAAGATTTTTAATTGGATTGGATTTGGAACCCCTGAAAGATCTAGATCTCTGGTCATTTTGATTCCCACAACTGCAGGCTAGGTGATCCTTTGCATGACTACTCATTTTCCTTACTGCGTTGTCATCTGTTAGAAACAAAATTTGTTGACTTGGCAGCTGGTCTTAAGATTTGGATAGGAGACAATTCAAGTTAATTTTTTACCCTCTGGATTCAACTTTCTTTTCTTTCTGTGGTTTTTATGTTGTTTTCTTTATTTTCATCATTTTGGGGGTTCCAGATTTATAATTTAATGATTTTATCAGGGTGGGATACTCCTGGTAGGGAGGCTCTTTCTACAATTGCTGATTGGCATCTCTTCTGTTACTTCTATTTGTAAGAGAATTGCCTGGCAGCCATAGAGGATAAGTGACTAATCCAAAGTCATAGAATTTCCCACAATTAGTACATGTCAGAGGTAGGACTTGCACCTATGTGTTCTTTACCCCAAGGCTTATCTTCTACCAATTATGCCCTGCTGCATATTTCAGTTTAATATTAAAACATATTCTCAATTCTTAATCTGAAACTCCCAGAGCAAAAATGCATTGTGGAATCATAATACATTGAAATCTAGACTTGGAGTTGAGAAGAGTTGGGTTCAGATCCTTCTTCTGAAACATATTACATATGTAGCTATGGGCAAGGCACATTTTCTGAGTCTCAATTTCTTCATCTTTAAACAAGGATAATCCTCTACCTAATATTGTATATCTATCTTATAGAGTTTTTGTATGGTTAAATTACAGAAATCTAAATAAAAAGTTTTACAAACTTTATAGCACTATATGAAAGTATATGGTGATTGAGGTGATGGGAAATTCAGGCTCTATTCCATGCTTATAGGTGAGATAAATTTTGTATAATGCAATTTGAGATGAGCATTGGTTCCCTCCTTTCTATATCCCAAATGGTACTGTCTGGGGAGCCACTTTAGCCTAAAGCTATTTCTATAGCATTTTATTGTCCTCATATTATTCACTGCTCATAGAGAATTGAGTTTCCAGCAAAATCAGCACCAATGAAATAAAAAAAAGAAACAAAAGACCTCAACCTCCCAGTGGGACCTCTCAGAGCCAAGTGTAACCTGCAGGACTTTGAGTCTCTGACAAGAGTGAATGTTTTTTTTTCAAAAATAAACAAGCAAACAAACAAATAAAGGGATAGACAAAATAAAATCAAAATTAAACCTCCCGAAGCAATCATGAAAGTCTTAGGTGGTCAACATTCCAAAGTGAGGACATTTGAAAACCTATGACTAAGTACCACATCATAGTAATCAGAATCATAATTTGCAAGTGCCCCAGTACTTCAAGATCTATTGAAGATCTCAGTGCCCTGAATCTTAAAACTCTTTTTCCCTTTTCTTTCTTTTCTTTTCTTTTTCTTCTCTTCTTTTCTCTTTTCTTTTCCTCCATTTATTATACGTTCTTTTATGTGTGTGTGGGGAGTGGGTGGGGGGAAATGGGCAGAGTTAACCCCTAGAGATGAAAGTCATAGTTTTTCATAGGTATTCAGGTTACCCAAGTGTAATGGAAATGCAAATTTAAAGATCTATGGGTTAACTCTTCCCATTTCCCCCCATCAGGATTGAACCTGACCTTAACACAAAGACACAGTTTATCAATTTACTCTGTAAAATGAAGAAACCAAGAAGGCACCAGACAGTTATTTAAAAGTTAACAAAATAGGTCTTCCATGAGAAATACATAAAAAAATTAAATGAAATCAAAGAAAAAATAAATATTCTAAAGGAAAGAATTTGAAGGAAAATAAAAATTTTAGAAGAGAAAGGCATAAACTCACCTAAATAAACTCCTTGATTATTAGAATAGAGTAAATGATAGCATTGGCTCCCCTAGAGAGCAGCAGATATTAGGAGAAAGAAACCAAAAGATTGAAAAAAATAGAAAAAAAAGTATAAGATTTCTGACATACAAAACTACTTATCTGGGAAACGAGTCTAGGAGAAGTAATTTAAGAATCACTTGATTCTCTAAAAATGATGATAAAAGTAAGTCTGGGCACCATATTTCTTTTTTTTTTTTTTTTTAAATTTTTTTTTTAAAGCAATTGGGGTTAAGTAACTTGCTCAAGGTTACACGGCTAGTCATTTGATTTATGCGTGGGTGCTCATTTTCTGAGGCCGGATCTGATCTCAGGTCATCCAAACTCCGAGGCCGGCACTCTTACTCACTGCGCCACCTAGCCGCCCCTTTAGGGCAATTGGGGTTAAGTAACTTGCCCAAGGTCACACGGCTAGGTTTTTGTTTGTGCGGATTAAGTGTCGGAGGCCGGCTCCGAACTCAGGTCCTTCTGATTCTAGGGCCGGCGCTCTATTCACTGCGCCACCTAGCCGCCCCTTACCATATTTCAATAAATCGTAAAAGAGAACTGGTCAAATCTGTTAGAATCACAAGACAAATATAGAAATAAAAATTCAGCTAGCACTTCCTGGAGTTTGAGGTTGGTTGTGTGTGCTTGGGGAAGATGCTTAGCTTCCCAGTGCTGCATCCTGAAAGAAACACAAATTGGGGCATCGAGCTGGCATGGTGAATAGAGCACTGGCCCTGGAGTCAGGAGGACCTGAGTTCAAATCCAGCCTCAGACACTGGACACACTTACTAGCTGTGTGACCTTGGGCAAGTCACTTATGTCACTTGTCCTCAAGGCATAAATTTAAAAAAAAAGTTTTTTTTTTAAACTTCAAAAAAAGAAGAAAAAAAGAAACACAAATGAAAAATACTAGAAGTTTCATAGCCAAAATCTGAAGTGCCATTCAGAGAAAAAAATTTGTAAGCATCTCGAATGGAGTTAAAATATGAAGGAAGCAACAACAGGACCACATAAGATGTAGTGGTTTCTACCAAGTAGGAGGAAAGAATTTTGGATATAATTTTTTTTCAAAAAGCAAAGACACAATCTTACAACTAAGAATAACTTACTTTGAAAACTGATTTTTGTTCTACAGGGGGAAAATTCATCTTTGATGACACAAACATTTCTGATGAAAAATTATTGCTGAAGAGGAAATTTAAAATTCAAACTCAATAGTCAAAAGAAATTTAAAAATTCATATTTACATAAGCACTTGGAAGTGATGATAATGTAGTGTTAATGTTCTAATAGAGGGTAGAAGAAACAAGTGAACAGTAGAAGAAAAAATAGAGGGTCATTAAAACATTTTAAAAGCACAGTAGATAATAGAAGATAAGTCACAGCGAAGCATAGATAAGCAGGACAGTTTTGAAAATATGTGGAACTTTTATTAATATTTTTATTTACTAGGAGTGGCTAGGTGGCGCAGTGAGTAGAGCATCAGCTCTGGAGTTCGGATCTGCCCTCAGACACTTAACACACACACAAACAAAAACAACCTAGCCGTGTGACCTTGGTCAAGTTACTTAACCACAATTGCCCTCCAAAAAAAAGCAAACAAAACAAAATATGTTTATTTAAAGGAAATAGCATGAAATAGAAAGTGAGGGTATTATATATACAAGTCTGTTGTGTGTTCTATTGTATATGCAAAAATATCATTTTTTTAGTGTTTATGTTCAGAATTTAAAAATAATAGTTTTCATAAAATTTGATTGTTGATGTTGGTTGTGTGTACTTGGGGAAGATGTTTAGCTTCCCAGTGCTGCATCCTCTTTGGGAGAATTGTTATGTTCATGTCAAAAATCACAGTGGTGAGGATACCCATGCACATCTCAACTCTGTATGCCCAAGGAGACACACAACAAGTTTCATTACCTTAATGGCAAAAGGGGTTTATTCAGGTTAAGGCTTTGCACAGTGATTCAGTGACAAAAGGAACAGGATTCACATTTTTGACAAATAGATTTGCTGTGACTTATTAAATACTGGTACTAAATAGATTAAAAAAATATGAGTTTAACCACAGTGTCTTCCCTTCAGGACCTCACCTTAAAGTGGAATTAATACTATACCTCATGTCTTTTTATGTTATCTTAATCCTTTTTATATACTGACATCGGAACAAACTTCCTGAAACATAATTTGGCAACCATTTGCTTAGAGTATGATTTATGTATAGTGTATATTAGGCCTCAGGACACAAAAATAAAAAAAAAATTGACACAGTTGCTGCCCTCAAGAAGCTAATATTTTACTTACATTTAGCAGTTATCTTTTTCATTAATCCTACCTTGTCCCTACAAGCTAAGGATACTCTTTTCCTCTTCATATCTGTTTTAGCAAGCACCCTAGCACACCCAGGATGGCTTGCTAGAACGAATTCTTTGATCTGTTTTATAAAGAAAAGACCTTTTAAAAAGGGGTTAACAATCCTACTTTTAATTACATTCACTAGTTCCAGGGACTGGTCAACAACCTCAACTTGAAGAAAATACAAACAGAAAAAATACAAGCAGAGAAATTAGCACTAAGACCCAACAGACAGGACTCCAGCTGTCTGAGTAAAGCAATATTATTATAGAATTTACATACATCACTGGGTCAAAGGAGCACAGGAAATCTGTGTTCTCAGAACTTGCAGAAATCTGAGCAGTCTGAGAGGCTTTTAACAGACAGTCACTCAGAGTCTCAACCAGGAAATCAAAAGATCCTTCTCATGAGCAACCCCCCCCCCCCCAAAGCAAAATACTAATCTCCCAGAATATGTAACAAAGACTCAGCATCTGATTGACTGAGTGCCTAGAAGCTTGAAAATCCTAGTGCCCTAACACTTAATTGGAAAGTCACCATAGCCCAGAATCCTATGTGCGTATTAATGGGCAGTGAAGATATTCAGATTCCCTTAATATTAGAATATCTTGCTAGAATACTTCATCTAGAACTCTTGAGTTCTTTAAGCTCATTGCACCAGAAACTGTCATCCTTCACTCCTTAAGTAGACTGTAAGAACCTTAATGTCAGGGAAGGTATTGTTCTTCACTTTTTATTTCTCATGTATATCATAATGCTTTATGCATAGTATATGATTAAATATAATACTTTTTTGATTAGCTAAAAGATAAAATTCAATTTTCTGAGCCTGGCATTCAAAATCATTCTTCAATTGACCCTAAGCTACATAGTTAAATAACGTAGAGTCCCAATGTACATTCCCAGTTCCCATTTTTAATTACTGACATGCCATCTGCCTCTCTCCCTTTATCCACATCCTATTTTTTTTCATATTTCATATTTTACCTATTTTTTCTATAAAAGATTCTGATACCTTTCTGTCTTGCCTTCACTTGCTTTCCCTTGCCTTCGCTAGGCTTGCCATACCTTGCTTTGCCTTGCCGTCTTTTTCCTTCCCCAAATTGAATTACATTAGAATTTAATCATATTTTATATATGAATTTATTTTATATAATATCTTGCATTGTTATTTAGCTTTTTATGTGTTTACATTTTATTTCCCTAGATGGACTATCTCAATCATAGCAGGGGCCATGTTTTATAGTTTTTTTTTAATATCCCTCTATCATGCCCAGCAAATTGCTACACACAGAGTGAACACTCAATAAATATTTATTGAACAAATGAAAGAATGAATAAGAAGAGCCCCACCTGAATCAGACAGACCAAATATTTTAATCTCTTGTTGAGTTGACCTTTACTTTGCAGGCATAGACTAAATTTTAGTTTTTAAAGGTCTAAGATTTGGGAAAACATCATTTTGATGTGATTTCCTTATTTTTATGAACTTTATCTTGAGTGATGAAATACTAGCTCTGACTCCTCTAGCATTTATTATCTGCACCATACATTTTGTCACTGAATCATATTCTGCCTCATATAGTAATTTAACTGTTTCATGAGTCTATGTCTTACACTTTATGGCCCTAAACTCCTTAAGGAGAAAGGTTGTAGGATGAAATTCTTGATTTTGCTCAGTAGCTGGCAAAGCACTAGACACAAAGTAGGGACTCAACAGATATTTATTAAATTGAAATGATTATATTGTCTTTCACAAGTAATGCCATTATTTTATTTTCACCTTCATGCCAATATTTGGATAGACAAAACCAAAGTGGATTCCTGTGGGGTGTCTGTGTAAGTTTACCTCTCCACATTGACAGATTCCTTCTTTGAAAAATACAAATGTCAAAATTAGAAACACTTATTTTTTCCTCCCATCATATGCAAAAACTCCTAAGGAAAAAATGTGACAAAAATGCTTTTTTAACCTCTTGTGAGGATCAGTGTAGGCAGGGTATTCTGGGAAGGAAAAAGCATTCTGTACCAACTGCAGCCTCAATTACTTCAATGCAAGTTGGGACATTAAATTAATTTGAACAATCAGTATTTTACATAAGTAAAGTAACTTTTTAATGGAATGATGAACAACAAGGGGTCAAAAGCCTAATTTCAATAAAAAGAAATTTCAAGTAATTGACATTTTAATAAATTATGCCGACTGTGATAGAAGTGAGAATAAGTAGTGCAAAATAAAGAGACTGAATGTGACTGCAAATGTTATCTTCTGAATCATTTTTCAGAACCCGAGCTTGCATACCTGAGTACTGATCAGAATAGGAACATTTGAGACCTAAATTGCAGACCAACTCTCCAGGGTGGATGAAAAACAAAATCCTCAACATAGGAGTAGGATCAAGATTTGTTTATTCTATGGATGATAAAACAGAGAAATAAATCTGAGAGAGGTCAAAACTCAGAGCATAAGTACATATGATAAAAGGACAGATGAGACATGAAAACTGTTAATGGTAGGTTCCAAATTAAGGCTAAAATATAGTGTGGCTATCCTAGTTAGGGTGTAATCCCAAACAGCAAGCACTTATTAAATGATAGATTGTCTGTATGAAGGTCAGGTGAGAAATATTAAGGACTAATCCACAAAGAGGCAAGCATCAGGAAATCAATCAATATGTAGGGAAAGAAGACCCAGAGTACAAGTCACTCCTTTTACATTTTTATGGCTTTTCTCAACCCACCAAAATAAGTCCCCTGGCCTTGTCCCTACACCAAAAAAGGTCTCTCAAAGGTCAATGTAGTTCCAAATCTCATTGCTCCCCCTCCCATCTCAGCCCTGTTCTTCCTCTGCTTCTCCTTCTGGCACTTCTCTAAATTTGTTCTCAGAGATAACCCAACTTTTTTTTTTCTGTTCCTCCTTCATGCACAAGTCAAGATATCACCCTCATGATGTCATTTTCAAGAACAAAGGATGAACAATAACAATCATACCTAAATGCTCATTCCCAATTTTCTTTGTTAGTTCCTAATCTATCCAAAAACGTTGAAGCACTTCTTGAAACTTGACTATTTTGACTTCTCCATTCTCCCACTTTGGTGATCCAATTCACTTCTGCCATTTCTTGTATTACTTATTGTATTACAATTGTATTTGTATTACAATTGCACTTTGTATTATAAAGACATCTCCCCAACTCTCTACATGTAACCCTTGGCTGTCCTCTGAGCTCCATTAATAAGATCTCTGCCTATCAATAGGGCATTTCTACTTTGATGTTCTACTAGTAATAATAATATGAATATGAATATAACAATTTAATGTTTGCAAAGTGGTTTATATATCTTATATAATTTGATTTTCACAACTCTGTGAGCAAGATGCTACTGTAATCCTCATTTTTACATTTTTGGAAACTGAGGCTGAAATGTTAATTGATTACTTATGGTCACATAATTATAAATCATGTTAAGGAAGAATAAGAATTCAGGTCTTCCTGACACCAAATCTAACTCTCTACTAAGAAACCTTAAGGAAAGAAAAAAACAAAGTTTTTCTTAAACTCAACTATACTTTCTGTCAGGAGCAGAAAGTCTCCAAATTCATCTACTCTCCAAATACTTGAAAAAATGGGATCAATTTTGGTTTATCCTACTCCCCACTTTCCCTTATTCATTCTTAACAAGTCCCTATGATATCTCTCACTTTCCTTCCTACTTCTCTGTTTCTGTTGCCAAAACTCTTAAGACTTTCTCCCATGTTTTTCCAATTATACAATAGTAATGTCCTTTTTCCTGTCTCCATATTCCTCCTACTCTATCCTTTATACCAAGGTTAGATTATAATTAAAAAAAATAAACCTGAGGAATTCAGACCTATTCTAAAAATTCTCTGGGTCTTTCATTCTATTAGTAAAGTAAATTTCAAGCTCATTTACCTATTATTCAAGATGCTCCATAATTAAGTGACTCCTTAGCTTTTCATCCTGGCATAATGAATAAAACTCTGAGTCTGAAGTCAGAAAGAGCAGAATTCAAAATTGTTCTTAGATACTTACTGTCTATAAATCCCTGGAATGTAATTTAATTTCTATCTACCTCAGTTTCCTCATGTGTATAATGGAGACAAGGTTTTTTTTGAGGATAAAATGAGATATTATTTTTAAAGTGCTTTGTAAAATTTATAGAGCTATATAAAAGTTCATTATATTTAGGATTATTTTACTCCATATCTTGTATCTTTAAAAAGTCAAATTAGGCTACTCTTTGCCTCCTGAATGTATTTTATGTTTTCCTGCCTCCATGCCTCTATTCATAATTTTCCTAATTCTTGCAATTCCCCCCTTTCCTCTCTTTGCCAGCCAAATTCTTATGCATCTTTTAATGACTGACTCAAATATCATTTCCTCTAGGAAGCCTTTTCTGATCCTTTTAGTCACAATTTTCTTTAGTGTAGAACATAAATAGCACTTTGGTTTGTGCCTCTTTAATATATTTATCATTAATTTTAAAATTCTTGTTTCCTTCTCTTTGTATCTCTGTCTCTGCCTGTTTATTTCTCTCTCTCTTTGTCTCTGTCTTTCTGTGTCTCTGTCTATCTGTCTCTGTTGTCTGTCTTTCTGTCTCTCTCTGTCCCTCTGTCTGTCTCTTTCTATCTCTGTCTCTGTCTCTCTGTGTCTGTGTCTCCGTCTCTCTCTCTCTCTCTCTCTCTCTCTCTCTCTCTCTCTCTCTCTCTCTCTCTCTCTCTTTCTCTCTCTCTCTCTGTTCCCCCCACCCCTTTCTCTCTCTCATATCTCCAAATAGACTAGCCCTCTAGGAAAGATGTTTCTGATGTAACCTATCTTTCTTAGATTCTAGCACAGGACTCTATTCAAAGAAGGTGATTAATTGAATACATTAAGTTAAGCTCAATTTTTTCCATTTACTTTACAAGTTTAAAAAAAACAAGCTAGTTTCTAATGGGCTAGTATGCATGGAATTCATGGCCTAAAAATATTTCTTAAGAATGTGAAGTGGAAGTGATGAATAGATTTGAGGCATTAGATCTGGTAAAGAGAGTACATGAAGAACTAAGGACAGAAGTGTGTAATATTGCAAAGGAGACAGCAATACAACAACAACAACAACAAAATTTCCATTGAAAAAGAAGAGCAAAAAATCCAAATGGATTTCTGATGAAGCTTTACAAATAGCTGAAGACAGAAGGAAAGTGAAAGGTAAAAAAATAAGGGAAAATATTCCCAAATAAATGCAGAATTCTAGAGAATAACCAGGAGAGATAAGAAAGCTTTCTAAAATTAGCAATGGGGAAAAAGAGGAAAGAAAATAGCAGAATGAAAAAGACAGATCTCTTCAAGAAAATTAGAGATATCACAGGAAGTTTTCATGCAAAAGGCGAGCATGATAAAAACAAAAATGATAGGGACTTCAAAGAAGCAGAAGAGATTGAAAAGATGTGGCAAGAATACCTGGAAGAACTATATAAGGAAGATCTTAGCATCACTGATAATCACAATTGTGTGGTACTGTTCTAGTGCCAGACATTCTGGAGAATTAAGTCAAGTGGACCTAGGGGGCATTTCTAACAATAAGGCCAGTGGAGGTGATAGAATTCCAGTTGAGGTATTTAAACTATAATATTATGCACTTAATATGCCATGAAATTTTGAAAACTCAGCAGTGGCCACTGGATTGGAAAAGATCAGCTTATCTCCAAATCCTAAAGTCAATGCTAAAGAATGTTCAAGTTATTGAACAATTGCACTCATTTTACACACTACCAAGGTATAAAGCCAAGTACCAGCAGCTTTTCAGAGGACTGCTGCTGTGAACAGCTTCAAGGTTCTGATTATATAATATAGTGAACTCTTTATTTATTCAGCAGTATATTAAGGCAAAACATTCACAGAAATCAAAGTACAGCATTCACAATATTATGACATAACAACTTATCACTAAAATGGCTGAAGCTTTCACCAAAGTAGCCATATAGTTTTAAACAAAGTATATTAATTTTGTAACTCAATCATTTAGTAACTCAATCATCCTTAAGGGGGCTTGCCTCTTTAAGAGAAAAAAAAAGTACAATCATTCAGTAAATCCTTATCAATCATCCTTAAGGAGGCTTGTCTCCTTAATGGACACAAAGTACAAAGACCAAAGTTCTCCATCCCTAGGTCACAGTAAATCACAATCTTCTCAGTCAGCATCAGGTAACCAAGAAGAGATTTTTCATCTTGACTCAAGGCTGGCTCTCACCTTCCATGGTTCCTCTTCCATTGTCCCAGCTCCTGCCCAAATCTACAAAACTGTCACCTGGGTTCAAAAGCAGGGAGCCCCCAGTTACTTGTCCAGCTCCTTGTCCAGTTCTTCATCCAGTTCCTTGTCCAGTTCCTATTCCATATTGAAGCTCACAATGTCTAGTCCACCTCAAGTTCTTCACAGTTCCTGTTTCTGAGAATACAAAGTTTAACAGAGCCACAATAATATACATAGACATTGCCAGCACCATCAACAATTCACTATCTGCCTGTGAAATCAACTCAGACCCACCAACAAGGTCCGGGAACTCAACACAAATAATTAGTATAGAAATCAACAAAGACCCACAAACAAGGTCCAAGAGGTCAATACAAATCATCAGTAAAGTCCCAGGACCTCCAAAACCATCCTCTAGGACTTCTGTAAATAGATAACTAGAAAATCCTCTTTCAGGGCTTCCAGTAAGGTCCCAGGGATTCTGTAGAAAGTATCACAAACAAACATCAATACAGACAGAACAGACAAACATAGAATGCCGGGATACCACAAATTTTCTCCTTCTCCACCACAAGAGCTCCCTTCTCAGTTCTGTTCTCTCCAGACTGGGCCTCTCCTTATATATGGTCATTAGCTTCTCCCCTTCCTATTGCAACAGCAATAGGAGTTCACAGGTTCTAGGATTCACAACTTGTGGGGTTCATAAGTTCTGCTTACCAAAATGGGCAAGCCTCAAAAGAAACTTGAACTGAAACAAGATGTCAACTAAATAGCTGAAACAAGGTGTTAACTACTTCTTTGCTTGCCATTACACAAGGTTACACTTAAGATTCTAAAGCTAGGCTTTATCAATATGTGAATTGAGAATTATCAAAGGATCAGGCTGTTTTTTGAAGAGGCAGAGGAACAAGAGACCAAATTGCCAACATTTGCTGGATTATATAGAAAGCAAGGGAATTCCAGAAAACAAGCAAACAAAATTTAGTTTTGCTTCATTGACTATGCTAAATTCTTTGACTATATGGATCACATCAAAATGTGACAAGTCTTCAAAGAGATGGGAGGAACAGATCATCTTATTTATCTCCTGATGAACCTGTATGTGGGCTAAGAAGAAACAATTAAAATCAAACAAAGAAAAACCAATTGGTTTAGGAGTAATAAAGGAATATGACAAGGCTGTATATTGTCATCTTATTTATTTAACTTATATGCAGAGTATATCACATGAAATGTCATGCTGAATGAATCAAAAGCCAAAATTAAGGTTTCTGGGAGAAATATCAGCAATCTCAGATATGCAAATGATACCACTCTGATATCAGAAGGTGAAGAAGAATTACAATACATCTTGATGAGAATGAGAGAAGAGAGTATAAAAATTGTCTTGAAGCTTAAAAACAACAACAATATTTTGGCAACTGGCCCCATCTGTTCCTGGCAAGAGAGGAAAAGAAATGAAAGCAGTGTCACATTTTATCTTCTTGGGCTCAAAGATGACTGTAGATGGTGATTGCAGTCATGAAATTAAAAGACTATTGCTCCTTTGAAGAAAGCTTTGTCAAATTTGGTCAGTATACTAAAAAGCATAAGCATGAACATACTGAAAAGCATAAAAGTTACCTTGGTGACAAAGGTCTATATAGTCAAAACTATTTTTGTTTGTTTTTAGTAGTAATGTATGGCTGTAAGAGTTGTATTGCAAGGAAAGCTGGGCATCCTAGAATGAAAACTTTCAAACTGTGGTCCTAAAGAAAATTTTTGAGAGTCCCTTGGACAGCAAGGATATCAAATCACTCAGTACTTACAGATATCAATTCAGACCACTTCACTGGAAGGTCAAATACTGAAATTGGGGCTTAATTACTTTGGTCACACAATGAGAAAAAAACAGAACTAATTGGAAAGGACCCTGATGTTGGGAAAGATTGAAGGCAAAAGGAGAAGGAAATGGCAGAGAATGATATGAATAGATTGTATCATAGAAGCAATGAATATCAGCTTAAACAAATTTTGAGAGATAATGGAGGATAGAAGGGCCTGGCATGCTATAGTTCACAGGATCATAAATATCTTGGACATGATTGAACTACTGAAAAAAAATAACATACTAGAAAACAAGTAAAGAACCTGCTTATTTGGAAAGAATTAGTTCTAGACTATAGATAATATTGCATTCACCAGTGGAAATTAAATGGTTTCAACTGGGAAGGTTAGAGATACTACTCTAGGACAGAAATCCTTTTTAAAATATGAGACAGCTTGGGGTGACTAGGTAGTACAGTGAATACAGCACTGGGATTGGAGTCAGGAGGACCTGAGTTCAAATCCAGTCTCAGACACTTAACACAAAAAACTGGCCATGTGACCTTGGGCAAGTCACTTAACCCCAATTGCCCTATCTTCCCCTCCAAAAAAGCAAAAAAAACAAAAAACAAAAAACAAACCCACAAAAAACCCAAAATATGAGACAGCTTTGAAGATCTCTAGAAAGTTCTCCAATAAATAGATAAGATATACAGAATATGTACCTAAAGGTAAAAAAAAATGTAAATTAGGATATTCCCACTCAAATACTCCACTGGACGTATGATTTCACAGATGTGAATATTTCCCCCAATGAAGTAGATTGCAACTCATCTATGCCTTCCTGGTCTTGGCAGTCCTTGATTATATCCTTCCATGTTTCCTATACAAAGATCCAGTCAACATTCTATGGATCTATTTTGCCTTCCTTTGTATCTTCAGAGCTTAGCAAAGTGCACATAACATGGTAGGCCATTAATAAATATTGATTTGACTTGACTTGTTTTGACATACATGGTTAAGTAAGAAGCACATGGGCAGTTCACTTCTCAGCTATTGCCAAGCCATTCTGTTTACTTTCCTTTTCTTATCCACCATGATAATTCAGATTCCCCACTTTTATTTTTCAGAATTTATTTATTTTTAGTTTTCAACATTCATTTCCACAAGATTTTGAGCTCCAAATTTTCTCCCCATCTCTCCCCTCCCTCAGCCCCAAGATAAGTATACTGATTACTTCTTCCCCCAGCCTTCCCTCTCATATATTCCTTCCTATCTGTCCCCTTATCCCCTTACTTTCTTGTAGCACAAAATGGATTTCTATACCCCTTTGGCTATATATCTTATTTCCTAGTTGCATGTAACAACACTTTTTTAACATTTGTTTTTAAAACTTAAGAGTTCCAGATTCTCTCACTTCTTTCCTCCTCACCCACCCCCAATGGGAAGACAAGCAATTCCATATAGATTATACATATATAGCTATGCAAGATATTTCCATAGTAGTCATGTTGTGAAATACTAATTATATTTCCCTCCATTCTATCCCATCCTCCATTTATTCTATTTCCTCCTTTGACCCTGTCTGTTTTCAAAAGTGTTTGCTTCTGACTACTCCTTCCTCCCCTCTCCCCTTCCTTCTATCATCTCCCCTTTCTCCTCTTCCCCCTATATTCCTGTAGGATAAGAAACCCAATTGAGTGTGTATGGTATTCCCTCCTTAAGCCAAATCCGATGAGAGTAACATTGACTCATTCCCTTTTACATCCTTACTCCTTCCCTCCATTGTAATAGCTTTTCTCTTGCCTTTTTTATGTGAGATAATTTACCCTATTCTATCTCTTCCTTTCTCCTTCTCCCAATATATTCCTCTCTCACCTCTTAATTTCATATTTTAGATATCATCCCTTCATATTCAACTCACCCTGTGCCCTCTATGTATACATGTACACACATATACACACACATATGTATACACACACACATACATACAGCCAGGTGGCTGTATACAGCTGTATGTATACATATGAGGATAGCTGAAGGGACCTTCAACTATCCTCATACTGAGCAAAGTCTCATGAGTTAGGAATGTTATCTTTCCATGTAGGAATGTAAACAGTTCAACTTTAATAAGTTCTTCATTTCTCTTTCCTGTTTACCTTTTCATGCTTCTCTTGATTCTTGCATTTGAACGTCAATTTCCTGTTCAGTTCTAATCTTTTCATCAAGAATGCTTGAAAGTCCTCTATTTCATTGAATGTCCATATTTTTCCCTGAAGTATTATACTCAGTTTTGCTGGGTAGGTGATTCTTGGCTTTAATCCTAGCTCCTTTGACCTCCAGAATATCATGTTTCAAGCCCTTTGATCCCTTAATGTGGAAGCTGCTAGATCTCATGTCATCCTGGTTGTGTTTCCATAATAGTTTCTTTCTGACTGCTTGTAATATTTTCTCCTTGACCTGGAAACTCTGCAATTTGGCTACAATATTCCTAGGAGTTTTCTTCTTGGGATCTTTTTCAAGAGGTGATCATTGAATCCTTTCAATTTCTACTTTACCCTCTGGTTCTAGAATGTCAGGGCAGTTTTCCTTGATAATTTATTGAGAGAAGTCTAGGCTCTTTTTTGGATTTCATGGCCTTCAGGTCATCCAATATTTTCAGATTATCTCTTTTTAATTTATGTTTCAGGTCAGTGTTTTTTTCCAGTGAGGTATTTCGCATTGCCTTTTTTCCCCTTTTACATCTGTTTTATAATATCTTGATTTCTAATAAAGTCACTAGCTTCTATTTGCTCCAGTCTCATTTTGAAGGAATGATTTTTTTCCAGTGAGCTTTTGAAGTTCCATTTCCATCTGGTCAATTCTGCTTTTTAAGGCATTCTTGTCTTCATTGATTTTTTGGACCTCTTTTGCCATTTGAATTAGTCTATTTTTAAGGTGTTATTTTCTTCAACATTTTTTGAGTCTCCTTTAGCAAGCTGTTAAATCATTTTTCATTATTTTCTTGCAGCACTCTCATTTCTCTTCCCAATATTTCCTCTACTTCTCTCACCTGATTTTCAAGCTTCTTGAGCTCCTTCATGGCCTGAGACCAGTTCATATTTTTCTTGGGGGCTTTTGATGCAGGAGTTTTGACTTCATTGTCTTCTTCTGGTTCTATGTTTTGATCCTCTTTTTCACCAAGAAAAGATTCTGTAGTCTGATCTCTCTTCCTCTCTTTGTTCATCTTGCTATCTAAGTACTTGGCTTTTGAGCTCTTTGCCATTGTAGAACTCTGCTTCCAGAGTGGAGTGTGCTGCTTCCCAAACTTCTGGGATTTTGTGCAGCTGTTGCCAGAACTTCTTCTAGGCACCTGCCTCAGAACTGTGAGGAGGTCTGACTTTCCACAGCTTCAACAAGCCTTCCTCACCCCACCACTGCCACCCAAGACTGTGACCCAGATCTAAGCAGAGCAAATCAACAGAATTCTGCCTCAGCACCAGCAGAGAGGTTCCTGTAATTGCCCTCTGGTCAATCACTTGGTCCCCCCACCATCTGTGGGCCTGTTCTGGAAGCAGTCCCCACAGCAGCAGCTACAGCTGTTTCCCCCTCCACCACCCAGGTGGCAGGGGCTGCACCACACTATTCTCTTACCCAATTGCAACAGAGTTTCCCCACTGATCTTTAACTTTCTTTTTGGCATCTATGGGTTGAGAATTATGGAAACCACCACAGCTGCCAGGGATTTTGTCCCCTGAAGTCTGCTCTGGCCAGTCTGTGCTGCTGGTCTGTGGCTGGAGTGGCCCATACAGTATTGAACCTCACTCCCAGCCTGGTGCAATAGACCCGTCCTGTCAGTTTGCCAGGTCATCCTCAGCTGGAGACATATTTCATTCTGTCATTTTGTGGGTTCTGTAGCTCTAAAATTTGATAAGAGTTATTTTTATAGGTATTTGAGGTAACTGGGGACAAGCTCAATAAGTTCCTGCTTTTATTCTGCCAAATTGACTCCACTCAGATTCACCCTCTTTTAAGTCTGACTCTTATTGATAAGCATTCATCTTATTTACT
The DNA here is from genome assembly GCA_011680675.1 of Gymnobelideus leadbeateri. Classification (NCBI taxonomy): domain Eukaryota; kingdom Metazoa; phylum Chordata; class Mammalia; order Diprotodontia; family Petauridae; genus Gymnobelideus; species Gymnobelideus leadbeateri. The sequence goes on along the minus strand of WOXC01012456.1, from coordinate 23,910 downwards.
TATTCTCAGATCCAGCAAATCATTTACTGGGCAGCTTTGTGTGGTGCCACCATGTGCATAACTCCTCTTACTTCCAACTTTATCTCTGAAATCAGAACAAAATCAGCACTACCTGGTAAAGACATGTTAATCATTTTCTCTTTCACTATTTTCTATGACTTCCCTATCTAAATCATTCCTTCTTAGTCACCCCAAGTTTCCCATATTTATTGTTTTCTTCTATTAGATTACAAACTACTTGTTGCCAAGGTCCTAGCTCTCTTTTACTTGTATCCCCAGGGCCTATAACAATTTTTAGCCTACCACAGCCACCTAATGAATTTTTTTCATTTCTTCTTCATTCATTCATTCACCAGTTATACTTCATTCTTACTATTCAACCAGTTCATTGTTTTTTTTTTTACAAACGTATTTCTTTCATGGAATCCTTTACATCTCTTCTGTGATATAAACTACACACACACACACACACACACACACACACACACACACACGTATATGAAAGACATTGGACATGAATATGAAAGATATGTTTGTTCACTTGAGTTTTATCAACCCAGTAAATGTAATACTGATTTGAGATGCTAATAATAAATGCCAGGATGAATATAGTGATTCCTTGAAAAAATACGTATTTTATGACTACAGAAGGAAAAGGGAGCATAAAAGAAGTGAGAAAGGGAGAGGGGAAGCAAAGGGTTGAATACGAAGAAGCTGAAACTTTTCTAATAAAAACGAAATAATCCTCAATCAGGAAAATCATTGAACTGATTTGAATGGTAATTTAGACCATTCAGGAGTGTTGAGGGAAATCATTATTCCTTATGACAATAGCTTATCAGTTGCCATTTCCTACTAAGCAGCTAATAGCTGTTTCTTTCTTGCCTCTGGCTGGACAGCATTCATTCTGAAGCCTGTTTTCCTCCTGGCTACTGTTATCATTTCATGAACAGAGGTATGTTAACAAAACTTTACAATTCCATCATTCCCAATCCTGGAAAGAGACTTTTAGCCAAGACAGGTAAAGTACACTGGCTCTCTGACCAAGCACTTTGACCAAGCAGCTTCTCTGGGAAAATTAAATTTCCCAAGGGAAGTGGACAATGTTTTGACAGTCTTTTCTTTGGGAAGAGCTACTTGGAGAGGTAGAATGGAAGACATTTGAAAGAATAGATGTTTTTATTAAAAGTTTTGCTCCACATTCCATTTTTCAATCTGGTCATTGTGAGACTTCCTTTAAGGCTCTATATTACATTAAATTTCTATGTGGACTCAATCTGGAGGATTATTTCACATGTAGAAGAAACTATTCCACTTAGACTCCAGATGGAAATACTCAAGGCCAGTAGCAAATAACCTTGATGAATATTTTTCTCTGTTCTGTTCCTCTTTCAGTGTTGAAAATTGTATGAATGTTGCAGATAATCCAAAGGAAAAATCCACGACAGAATACAAATTTCTCAAGGTCATGGAATGTTTTAGGTGGTCTTTGTATCCCATACACACTGTTTTACACATAAGAGATTTTTAATGAATCAAGGCTGCTTGTTTTCTGAGTATATGTAGGCTGAAACATGTCTAATGGTGATCTACATATTAAGAGTAGTATAAGGGAAGTTATGTGCTATAGTGGATAAAATACTGGAAGTATACTCTAATTAAAATATGACTTCTAACTCTTATCTATCTTGTGATCATGGGCAAGTTGTTTCATATCTCTGAGCCTTAGTTGTGTCATCTTTAAAATGAAGATAAAAATATTATATTATCTATCTTACAGGTCTGTTGGGTAGCAAGTACTTTGTGAACTTTTACATAGCAAAAGACTGTGGGCTAAAGGATATGGAGGAAATAAATGATCAGAACAGGAGGTAGACCAAAGTAAAAGAAATAGACTACATTACTACTGAAAGTCTAAAATGTCCTAGAAAAAGATAACTACACAGAAGAAGTCCTTTATAGAGACACTATGGGAAAAATGTCTAGCATTTCAGAAGAAGAGAAGATTTGGATGGGTTGCAATATATACTAATGAAAGGCATTTGCACACGGATATTTCATGTCCATTAAAGTCTTGAAGTATTGCACACAATGACATAAATGTAGATTAATATGAAAATTATATTTTCATTTACCCTGGGTAAATGGGCCACAAGATAGGTTTATTCAAATTGCCACTTTAGATGCATTCTGAGGTAATCTCTTCCTGACTCAATAAGGAGCAAGATTTATCTGAATGTCTCTGAATTTCTGGTTTTGATTAATGCATTTTAAAGCTCTTAGCTATGTATTTCCAGCAAAGAATAAAAATCATGCCCTAAGTTAAACTACCTCTCTCTGTAGTATTAGAAGCAGTAGTTTATAGCTATCTACTGCTATTTAAGGTTTACCAAGTGCTTTACTCACAAAAACCTTGGGAGATAAGTAGTGTAAGCATTACTGTCTCTAGTTTACAGATTAGAAAACTGTGGTTCTGAGAGTTTGAAATTTGCATAAATAGTATTTAGCTCTTCTTTTTTCCTGATGTCTTAAAGACAAAAAAAGAATCCTTGAAAGTCTCTTTGATCAATTTCTTTTTTTTTCTTTATTTATTTGTTTGTTTGCTTATTCATTCATTCATTTGTTTATTTATTTATTTTTGCTTTTTTTTTTTTTTTGGAGGGCAATTGGGGTTAAGTAACTTGCCCAAGGTTACATGGCTAGGTTTTGTGTGTGTGTGTGTGTGTGTGTGTGTGTGTGTGTGTTAAGTGTCTGAGGCCAGATCTGAACTCAGGTCCTTCTGACTCCAGGGCCGGTGCTTTACTCAGTGTGCCACCTAGTCACCCCCACAAATACTTTTTATTACACAAATGCTTTATTAACTTCTGTTTTACATCATTCATTTCTGCCAGATTTTGAGTTACAATTATTTTTCCCCTACCCACCCTCCCAGAATAGTAGTCCCATAAGATATCGCTTCCTCCAATCTGCTCTCTCCCCTATCTTCTCCCATACTCCCTTCCACTTTTCCATTAGAGGAAGGTGGAACTTTGTGTCACAATGCCCGCACATCTTGTCTCCCAATTACAAGCAAAAGAGTATTAATAATAGTATTTATATATATTTGAAACATTTAGTTTTAAAACCGCGAATTTCAGATCCATTTCCTTCCTCTCTTGTCACCCATTCCCTCTGGGAAGATAAGTAATTCAGTATATTTTGTACATGTCTAGCTATGCAAAACATTACCATAGTAGATATATTGTACAAGGCTGCTTATAATTCTCTCCCACTCATACCACCCCCACCTGGTCCATTCCCTACTTGATCCTGTCCCTCTTCTATAGTGGGTACTTCCAACCTCCCCTCCCCCCAAGGATGCCCTCCCATCCATCATCCCTCCTCTCATCCTCCTTCCCCCTATTCTGCTGCAGGTTGAGATATCCCATTTAGTATGTATATCATTCTCTCCCAGAACCAAATTCAATGAGAATGTGGTTTTGCCTTTTTGCCTTCCTATTCTTCCCCTCTCTTGCAACCACTTCCCCTTGCTTCTTCTACATGAGATAGTTTACCCTACCCAGTTTCTCCCCATCTCCTCTTGCCACTTTCCTCTCTCATCTCATAATTTCACCCCTCGAGTATCATCCCTTCCCAACAAATTCAACCTGTGCCTTCTATCCATGTATAACTGTAAACATATATACACATATTCACATATGTATTCATATGACCATACACCCTTCTTCCATTATTTTCATAGTGAGAAAGATTTCATCAATTACAGTTATTATGTTTCCATATAGGAATGTAAATAGGTCAACTTTGATAAGTTCCTTTTGATTTCTTTTCCCTGATTACCTTCTCAGACATCTCTTGCTTCCTGCGTCTGGATGTCAAATTTTCTATTTAACTCTGGTTTTTTCCTCAAGAATGCTTGAAAGTCCTCTATTCCACTGAATGACCATATTTTCCCCTGAAACAAAATACTCAGTTTTGCTGGGTAGGTGACCCTTGGGTTCATTCCCAGCTCTTTTGCCCTCTGGAATATCATATTCCATGCCCTTCGATCCCTCAGTGTAGAAGCTGCCAGGTCCTGTGCTGTTCTGATTGTGTTTCCACAATATTGAAATTGTTTCTTCCTGGCTGCTTGTAGTATTTTCTCCTTGATCTGGGGATTCTGGAACCTGGCTATAATATTCCTGGGAGTTTTCTTTTTGGGATCTTTTTCAGGAGGTGATCGGTGGATTCTTTCAACCTCTATTTTGCCCTCTGGATCTAAAACATCAGGGCAGTTTTCCTTGAGAATTTCTTGAAGGGTGATTTCTAGGTTCTTTCTTTGATCATGGCTTTCAGGTAGTCCAATAATTTTTAAATTGTCTCTCCTGGATCTATTTTCCAGGTCAGTGGTTTTTCCCATGAGATATTTCACATTGCCTTCTATTCTTTCATTTGTTTGGATCTGCTTAACAGCATCTTGATTTCTCATAAAGTCATTAGCTTCCATTTGCTCCAGTCTAACTCTGAAGGAATGAATCTCCTCAGTGAACTTTTGAGATTCTTTTTCCATCTGGCAAATTCGACTTTTTAAGGCATTCTTCTCCTCATTGCCCTTTTGGGCCTCCTTTGCCATTTGAGTTAGTCTATTTTTAAGGTGTTGTTTTCCTCAGTCAGGCTGTTGACCCTCATTTCATACTTTTCCTGCATCCTTCTCATTTCTCTTCCCAATTTTTCCTCCACTTCTCTTATTTGATTTTTAAAGTCCTTCTTAAGGTCCTCTATGGCCTGCAACCAGCTCATGTTTTCCCCTGGGGCTTTTAGAGCAGGACTTCTGACCTCACAACCATACTCTCGCTCTCTGCTTTGATCCTTTGTGCCTCCAAAGTAGGAGTCTAAGGTTGCATTTTTCTGTTTAATTTGTTTCCTTTGCCTTGGTGTGTTGCTACTTAATTACTTGACTTTTGGGCTTGTTGCCACAGTATGGCCTGGTGCCAAAAAGGAACTTTCATCCCGAACGTGTGGCGGTGGCCAACTTCCGTTTCTGGCAAGCTGGAAACCTACCCACAACCTCCACCCCAGATCCCAATCCAGATCCAGGGAGGTTAAAGCAAGAGTGATTACCCCCCAAGACTGATCCCTGGATCTCCCTACGGTTCGCAGGCCAGGAGATGGACCTGCCTCTGAAAACTACAAAATGGCATGTCTCCTCAGCAGCTTCTAGCCCCCAGGGGAGGAAGCCAACACATTCCCCAAATACTGGTCCCAAAGTCCATAGAGCACTAACCTCTCACTTTGTCCTAGGCATGTCTATGTTGATAATTCTGGAGTCACCACAGGTGCTGTTGTTCTGGGTTATCTCCAGCTGGCTGTTGGCCCTGCCGCCCTTGGGATAAAACCTCAACTTAGGCTCCTGGAGCACTGAGAGCTGCGCTGCCATGCCATTGCTGAGCTGGTCCTTCCTGCAGGGCTGTTGGGCTGTCCTCAGCAGGAGGTTAGCTTCTCTGTGTCGTTTTGTGGGTGCTGGGGCTCCAGAAGTTGTTCAGAGTCCCCTTTTACATTGTTTGGAGGTGATCTGGGGGAAGAGTGGCTTGGGCGCGTTATTTCTGCTCTGCCATCTTGGCTCCACCTCTCTTTGATCAATTTCTAAACTGTATCAATTTCCAATCAATTTCTTATCAGACCTAGATTTCTTACATTATCTTTCTAGCTTTGGACAACTTCCTTGGACTCAGTTATTACCATTTTGAATTTTAGAGTATATGTAAAATTTTCTAGAAATCAGCCTCTTGTTTTCTGATTTTTATTCTCTACCAGCCCCTATCCTTTCCTCCTGTGCTTCTTCCTTAGCTACTAAGAATCCCAGTCAGTTCTGGTCCCTCCTAACTAGCCTTGAGAAGTTGTCACTAATATCTCTATATAACATGCAATGATTTTGTCAAAGCATACAAACACATATACATACACACAGACACAAAACATCTTTTTTTGTTCTCACACCATTAAGCACGTGGGGCTTTCTTATAGTTATATCTTCCTAGAAAAAATGCCATTTAACATACTGTGTTTGGAAACATTCTATTTAGATATTAAACTTGATCCAATGGAAATATTCCCTCTATCAGTGCAGATAGAGGCCCTCTTCATGTCTTTTTATCCTATGGTATCCTTGTCTTTCCATTAGTACTACTTAAAGAATCTTCCCAAGAAACTTTCCCCTGTTTGTTTTTCTCTCAATATTTTAAATGTCCCTTGAGCCATCACTTACTCTACCTGTGTGGTCACTCCATGCTCTTTTCTCCTCAGATATACCACCAGTGCTAACTTTTATACATCTTCTCACACAGAAGTCATTGTTGACGATATGCTGTTGGCACTTTATATCTTCTGTTCTTCTTTATGTTGCTTTTTGAATTACCTGCAATTATAATTTATCCCAAGAGCATGGTACTCCATGATTTGTAGTCACAAAACATCACTGGATAATACTGGTATTTAAAAAACAAATAGACTTTTTTTTTGGCAGTGAATAGCTTGAGATGAGTGAAAGCACTGTATAATTTCCCAAATCCAATCAAGGTGAACTCTTCTTCCTCTTCAATTCTGCACCCAGCTTGCATTCTCTCTGTAAGCACCTGTCCAAGAAAAATGTACTGATGGACTAATGGAATGGGAAGGCTTTCCAACTGTGTGGAGTTATTTCATGCTTTTGTTTTTCACTGTGGATGGATAAAGTTTAATTGTGGAGGTTTTGTTTCTTTTAGGATTCAGTGAAATTATTGCATTACCTGTGAATAGGAGCATTTAGGTAAATTAAATACCTGGTATTTTAAGCAGTGTTTCCTTTTTGTTTTCACCTGATCTTCATGGTTCAAAGGTAAATGTACATAACAGCAAATCAAGAGCACAAACTTTTCTCTGTTGACTTTTGTGTAAAAGTGAATATTCACACCCTATTTTCATTTTAGAGAGAAAAATCTTTCAACTCTTTTAAAAATAATATTTAAATATTTAAAATAATACTATATTTCCATCAACAAAAATAAATTTTTATTTTTTTGCTTTTTTTTTTGGAGGGCAATTGGGGTTAAGTAACTTGCCCAAGGTCACATGGCTAGGTTCTTGTTTGTGTGTGTTATGTGTCTGAGGCCAGATCCAAATTCAGGTCCTTCTGACTCCAGGGCTGGCGCTCTACTCACTGTGCCACCTAGCCACCCCAAAAATCAATTTTTAACAGTTGAGTTTTTTTTTAAGTTTTGTGTTTCAAATTCTATCCCTCCTATTCTCCCCACCTCACCTTACCTGAGATGGTTAGCAGTCTGATATAGTTTAAACATGTACAATCATGTAAAATATTTCCATATTTGTCATTTTGTGGAATAAAATTAGAAAGAAATAAAAATGAAGAAGGAAAGAGAAAGAAGGAAAAAAGAAAAGAAGCAAGGAAGATGATTAGTATGTTTCAGTCTGCATTCATATTCCATCAGTTTTTTCAGGGGAGGTAGTGTAAAGCCAAGCACAAGTAGCTTTCCAGAAGACTGCTGCTGTGAACAGTTTCAAGGTTCTGATTACATAGTATAGTGAACTCCCCATTTATTCAGCAGTAAATCAAAATGAAACATTCACAGAAACCAAAGTACAGCATTCACAATGTTATAGCATAATAAGTTATCACTAAAGTGGCCATAGTTTTTACCAATGTGGCCACCTAGTTTTAAACAAAAGATATCATTTAGTAAATTCCTAACTCAGTCATCCTTAAAGAGCAAGCCTTTTTATGGGACACAAAGTACAATCATTCAGTAAGTCCTTAATTCAAACATCCTTAAGGAGCAGGCTTCCTTAAGGGACATAAAGTTAAAAGGTCAAAGTTCTCCACCCCTAGGTCACAGTAAATCATAATCTTCTCAGTCAGCATTAGGTACCCAAGAAGAGGCCTTTTTATCTTATCCTGAGGCTGGCTCTCAGATTCAATGGTTCCTCTTCCATGGTCCCAGCTCCTGCTAGAATCTACCCAACTGTCACCTGTATTCAAAGGCAGTCAGCTCTCAGCTCCTTGTCCAGCTCCTTGTCCAGTTCTTTGTCCAGTTCCCATTCCATATTGAAACTCACAGTGTCCAGTCCTCCTCAAGTCATTCACGGTTTCTGTTTCTGGGAAGACAAAGCATAAAAGAGCCATGATAACATTCATGCACATTGCCGGCACCATCATCAGTTAAGTATCTGCCTGTGAAATCAACACAGACCCAACAAGGTCTGAAAATTCAACACACATCAAAAACAATAATCAACACAGACAGGAGAGACAGAGTGCTGCCACCACAAATGTTCAAAATCTGCCACCACAAGTGCTCTCTCAGTTCTTTTTTTTTAAACAATTGGGGTTAAGTAACTTGCTCAAGGTTATATGGCCAGTTATTTTTTATGTGTGGGTTCTAAGTACTGAGGCTGAAACAGATCCCGGGTCTTCCCTACTCAGGGACCGGCGCTCTTATCCACTGTACCACCTTGCCACCCCCAATGCTCTCTCAGTTCTGCTCTCTTGCAGCCTGGACTTCTCCTTATATATGGACATTTAGCTCTTACCTCTTCCACCCCTTCTTGTTGCATCAGCAAGAGGGGTTCACAAATTCTGTTTCTTGATATGGTCCAGGAAAGGCTCAAAGACACGTGAACTCAAACAAAGTGCTAAATACTTCCTTGCTTGCCGTTACAGGTAGATAGCATTTTTCATCATGAATCTTTCCAGAGTGTTTTGGATCATTATTTTGCTTAGTACAGCTAAGTCATTCAGAGCTTTTCATCACGCTATAATGCTTTTATTGTGAACAATGTCTTCCTGGTTCTACTTACTTCACTCTATTTCAGTTCATGTACATCTTTATATATATATATATATTTTTTTTTTTTTCTGAAAATCATCCTGTTTGTCATTTCTTATAGCACAATAATAGTCCATTACAATCATCTAATACAACTTGTTCAGCCATTCTCTAATTGAACATATTCTCAATTTCTAATTCTTAGATGCCATAAAAAGAACTGGTATAAATATTTTTGTACAACTAGGTTCTTTTTCCTTTCAAAAATTTCTTTGGGATTCAAACTTAGTAATGGTGTTGCTTGATCAAAGGGTATGCATAATTTTATAGGCCTTTGGGTATACTTAAAGAGAAAAAATATTGAGTTGCTTGTGGATCATTTTTTAACATCATAGTTGGAAAGACCTACTGACTCCCTAAGGTTTAAGATATTGTTTGGGTCAAAAACACAACAGTATTGGGACTTGGAGTTATTTAAAAATGAGTCAGATTTCTGGAAAGATAAAGTAGTGAATTTTCATTTTTAAAAATGTAATATTTTGCAGCCCTTTATATATCTGGCTTTACAAGATTATAGTACTTACAGACTAAATATGTAATTATGGAGAGTCAAAATTAGGTAGATGGTATCTCCTTGTGGCTTCCCATACATTGATAAAGAGTTATTTGGTTGTACTACATGAACTAAGTGAGGAGGTTCATATATAAAGCTGGCCCTTAGCTTTCTTCAGAAAAGCAAAGATTTTACATTTAAAATTAATTTTAGCTGTGGAACAACATTTTACTCTGGCAAGAACTCTTGATTTGGAATCAGAGGATCTGAGTCAGCAGAGCTAAAAACTGTCACTACCTGCATTACTTTGGGCAGGCAAGACACTTGACCACAATGTGTCTAAGTGTAAAATGACAGGATTAGTCTAGATAATCTCTACAGTCTTTCCCAATTCTGAATCTATCTTCTTAGGATTATTTTTCCTTTAAATAACTCATGCCATGCAGACAGTTAGTTATGCATGGTACACCTGGACATATACATCTACTGGCCATCTTGATTAATAAGAAAATAGAAACTACCAGTTACAGGCTATATAAATAAGGCATATAAACCCTCAACTGAAAGTGAAAAATAACATAGTCAATCACCCAACCGATTTTGTCTGTAGTGCTGAACAAGTAAATTGGGTGATTAAAAGAAAATTCAATTGACCAAAGTTTTACTGGATTGACATACTTAAAAATGTTAATAACACATAGCTTCAACCATAGGAATAAGCTATATACTCAGGTAATGCCAAAGCAGTTAGTAAATTGGTTCAATTTTATCAAATAATTGGTCAATTAAGTACAAAAATGTTAAATGATTGTTGAATTAAATCAAAGAGTTGTTTAGCTGAACAAGTCCTGTATGGGTAAAGTCAGATATCAGAAGATGGACCTTTTTTTCACCTTGTTTAGAAGTAGGAGTTTTTTCATGGAAAATGAGTATCTTATCAACCCATATATTTTCCCATAAAGAGAAACACTCATTTCCCAGTCATACAAAAGGAAACTAACCATAATTAGGCAATTAGGTAGTTGTAATGAAGAAAAAATACTCCTTGATTAGATGTGGATGGTATGTATTTCTTTTTTAGTGGAGATTGAAATCATATGACTCTTACGTAGGTGCTCCTTCCTACAGTACAGATTTTTTTAAAATCCAATCACATATTCTCAATCTCTGTAATTCTCATCCATATCCTTCTATTCTAGAGGATTTGCCAACTCACTTAAAAGTTTCTCATAGATCTTTTTGCCATGTTGAGTGTACTACTCAGAATGTTCTCCTATGTTATATCTTGCTTTCATGTTATAACTGGCTTAACTCCTTTTCCAACTATGTATACCCTTAATGTATATAAAGTCACTTTTGTTCAAGTAAGTTTTCAAATATGCTGAAATTTATTTAAGCCCACCAGATATCTCTGTTAACTTTTGTGTCACCCATGATTTTGGTTCTTTTGAGATGATCATTCATATTACGAATCAGAGCTATGAAGTACTACTAGGATATTTTTTCAGATGTACCCATAATGTCAATAAAATAGGGAACTTGTGAAGAAACTCCTTCTATGATTGCTAGGAGAATATTGTACTACATATGTGTATAATGTAAAGGTGTATATATGGGTCTGAAGAGATTTGTAAAGGAAAAGAAGTTGATTAAAATATATATAGAAATGGTGTTGAAAACAAAATTGTATCTAAGTGTAATGCCAGTGCAATATTTACAGCACCAACAGTCACTATAAATATACCTGCATAGTGCTCAATCACAAAATATAACAAACTCTCCATATAGAAGACAGAAGCAGCACATTTCTTCAGATACAAGGAAATGGAATCCCAAAACCAGTAATCTGATTCCATCATAGTAGCAAAGTTAATAAGCCATAACAGCACAGAGAGCCCCAGCATCCTTTAGCCTTCCCACAAACCTAGCTAACAAACACGTACTTTTACTTACAAGCCTAACTGGTTCCCTTGATGTGTCCTTTCCTCCCAACCATGTCTAGCTTCTCTGACCCCCAGCTTCCTGTGGATTCTGCTCTACCCTACAGCAACCTCCTCCTACCACAGGTTCCATGTGATTACATTCAGCCTATTAGGGGGCAGAGCATGTTTTCAAAGCAGGGAATGTCAAGGGCCAATCTCTGACCTGGTCCATATATGGGAAGAGTATGGTTCAGGATTTCTCCCAAGTTAGTTCCCTATGAAGGTTATATTATGTCTTAAGATTGGCTCAGCATTTCTTCCTGACTTGCAGGAGCTTAGGAAACGATAACCAAGCTGTGACCCAGACATAGATGCATGAACAAGGATAATAAAACATATGGAATTATGTAAGTCAACAAGGACATAAAAACATACAGATATGCTAAATGTACAAGGACAGTAAACATTTTTGCATGTATTTCTAAAATATAATTGCTTTTCATTTATTATATAAACCGTGCCCTCTGAGGAATAAATAGGAACTGCCATGACAGATCTTGCTTGGCTCATGTCCATCATTCCATACTTCTCGGTTCAGCCTGTGCCCATTTTGATGCAGCATCATGAGAAGGTTTTCAAATTTCCTTGGGTTTATTAAGGAGCAGGGAAGGTATTAAAATTCCTATTACCATTACACCAAGACAACTGGGTACAGAGTTAGGTGACAAACAAGACAAAATATAATTCCTTTCCTCTTCAAAATACCACTTATATTTTTAAAAAAAATTTGACATTGGTCACGCTGACTTGATAAAATAAAGTGTTTACATATTTGTGTTTCTCTATTAACAGAATATAAGCTGTTGGAGGACAAGGACTATATTTCATTCAACTTTTTATCCATTACAAATGCTCAATGAATACTTTAAAAACAAGTGAATAATTGAGATGTGAATGAATGAATATACTTAAAAATAAAGGCCATTTTGAACATGTGTCTCTCTCTTTGTCTGACCAAGTTCCTATTCAGGTCCCAATACTTGATAGAACTTCCCTTTTTAGAGGGAATATGGAAGGCTGACTGAAAAGTGGTTAAAAAAGGGATGCACTGTTACCAGATGAATTGCCTGTTTTCTGTTTGCCTCTTGGTTGCTTGATCCTTAGCTTACATGTTTTAGAAATTCCTTGATTTGGCTTTTGCTGTTTATTCCCGTTTCTATGTGTTAATTTGGTTGTTTTCCCTGATTTTCTAGCTTCTCTTTTTTCTATTAGAATGACACTTTCACTTTAGATCCTCTAGTTTAATGTTTTAAATCACCATGACCCTGAGTATGGCCCTATTTTTATTTCAAAATTTAACACAGATGACTTGTCATCTGTAGCCCTGTGTAAAAACTAGCTGTCCTCTACCTCAGTGTCTGAAAGGTTAATTCTTGTCTGCCAGACAAATTTGGCCTAGACTTGACACCCAAACAGAAGATACGTTAGTCTTTAGTTATCTAGTAGGTTTGGAAAAGCACACCTCTGCTTTGGAATGGGAATCGAGACAGAATGATATTAGGGCAAATATATAAGACATTTGGTGAAGCTGGGTAGAATCATGAAAGAAAGAAATAATTTTGATTATTTGGATCAAGATAGTCTAGAACACAAAAAAACACCATATATCTCTCATATTAGACAAAATGGCACCCTCTCTAACTATGAAATTTTGGCTTTTATTTTTTTTGGTCTGGGCCAGTGATTTAATTAGTGTGAGAAATTCCTAGTGCAGAAACTTCTTTGACTCAAGCACCTAGTAACTATTCTGTAACATACAATCTTAAAAGATTATTGGGACATTGATACGTTTGAGTCACAGTTAGTATTTGAAATTGGGTCTTACTGACTTACTAAGCCACCTTACCTCTGATTTCTAGGTTAGTTACCCTTAGTATGCCTACTTTCTACAGCTTAAATTCTGTGCTTTCTTAAACACCATGAAATAAAGCAATTGATTGCATTCTAAACAGCAAGCTTAGTGTTATGGCACCAATTACTTAAATAGAAGGGATGTTGAAGAGAATTAAAGGAAAGGCTCTATTCCCAAGGTCAAAGTCTAAAGATGTGAGCACTGTGTTAATTTTTAATGGGAATAAGAGTGCACAAGACTAGCAGCAGTTATAGGGAGCTTTCTCTTTTGGATACCCCTCATATTTTATTTCAAAATTGAGCACAATGTGGTAGGCAAAGACAAGTATACTTCCCCACAAAGGGATGTGTCTAGAATGTGAGCAGAAACAACTTCCCAGAATACAGGTGGAATTCTTTTATCTTGCTACTATTCTGCAACTTGTTCCTGAGGTGAAAAATTACATGAACTACAAGAAAATGATTACTTCCCCTTCTTCCTATGGGAAGGGCTTCCTATGTCAAAGATACTGAATGCTATAACCATCAACCCCTCTAATAACATGTAACTATCCATATCCTGAAAGAATCCAGCTGCCTCAGGATTTGCTAAATCTAGTTGCAAATTCCTAAGCTTCAATAATGTCTTAATTCTCCTGTGTGAACTTTAGAGGCAAGATATAATTATGCTACTATCCAGGCTTAAGTTCATTTTAGGATTTCACAGATTTCAAGCCAGAAGAGATCTTGGGTTATGTCATCCTCCTTTCTCATTTTGTAAATGAAGCAGCTTTCATAGAGGGAAAGTGGCTTGCCCAAGGTTACCCACATAGTAAGTTACTGATCAAAGATTTAGAAGCTGATCCTTTGAATTGATATATAGTGTTTCTTAACTATTTCACATTACTACCTAAAAATACTAGAATCCAATCTGTTGAATTTTCTTACAGTCTCATAAATTGAGGATCACTCTGTTTCAAGGGATGTAGAGCTTTAGGTGATCCTTAAAATCATCTTAAGCAGTTTCATTTTATAGTTTAGGAAAACTGAGGTCTAGAGTAATTAAGTGGTTAAGCCCCAGATAATACAGGTGACAAATAGCAGAGCCAAGATTTGAATTCAGATATTCTGACTCCAAATCTAGACATCTTTCTACAATATCCCATTATATCATTGGTTGAAATTGTCATAACTGTACCTCTTTGCCTCATAAATTTGCTGATATGCTTTTTGTTGCCAGCCCTATATTCTTCTTCTTCCTTCTGTGCTATTTGGACCTGGTTGTGGCTATTGTTCCAACCTCTATGCTCTGGATTAGTACATTCTATATTCAGATCCCTTCCTTCTTTTAAATGTGGTTTTATCTTCCAATTCATAATTGTTTCTTGGGGAGTTTCATTGTATGATATTTTGCTTTAATTCATGTTGTTTAGCATCATGTGATATCTTCTAACCCATTCAACTTTTCTTTTGCTTTTTGGAGGGCAATTGGAGTTAAGTGATTTGCCCAAAGTCACACAGCTAGTAAGTGTCAAAAGTCTGAGGCTGGATTTGAACTCAGGTCCTCCTGACTCCAGGGGTGGTGCTCTATTCACTGCACCACCTAGCTGCCCCAAACTTTTTTTTACCCATCTTTTAGAGCCTAGAGGAAGTTCCATCTCCTTTATGAAACTGCCCATCTGTCTAATACTGCTCACATAGATCTATCCTTCTCTGAACTACAACAACATGGATAGTCTGTACCATAATGCATAACAGTTTATAATAAGCTATTGCATCTTTCACTGATTGCTTCACATGTCGAAAATATAACATGTTGTCCTTCCCAATCCAGATAGATTCTTTTCCTAGAAAACATATACCACGTCTTGTACTGCTTCTCCATCAGAGAATATATCATCTCCTAAATCAGAAGGAATGAATTGATCTAGTCCAACCTGATCATTTTAAAGATGAGCAAGCTAAGTCTCAAAAGGGTTAAAGCAAAAGAACTAATTCATAGTCACACAGCTAAGTACATGTAAGATCAGTACTGGGACTCCTTCCTCCCCTGATGATTTCTAGTTTAGTGTTTCTCATATAGTAGGTACTTAATAAATAGTTGATATATTCAGAACATACCAAAACAAGGTTTGCTTATCTTGCTTTTTGACTAAGAAATAAATTATACAAATTAGACCATGGGATCGCATATAATTTTATGTCAGTTGACTTAGAGGTGAGTTAGACTGTTAGCCCCTTGAGAGCAGGGACTGCCTTTTTCTTTTCTTTGTATACCCAGAACTTATATATATATATATATATATATATATATGTGTGTGTGTGTGTGTGTGTGTGTGTGTGTGTGTGTATTCACACATACACACATATAGTCACCTGTTTGCTAATCTCACTTTGTTTCTCTGTTGTCAAACACCCCTCTTTTTTGCTCTTGCCTTGCTTTTAATCTTGTCTGTATCTGCTCTCTGGCTCCCAGCAGGTATCCTAACTCCATTCATTCATATTGCTTTATAGATTCTAAACTCATTTCCTTGAAAAGCACCGGTGCTGATCTTTTTCATTATTTATTAATATTATTGTTACAAATAATGCTATTATTTGACTTGCTCTTGGGGAGATTTCAGAGTTCCAGAATCATTGCACATGAGTTTCCATCTGAATATTCCAAATGCCAGAATAATCCATATGCCTCCTTTTCTGAAAATTCCCACTAGGAATGTTGGAAACCTTACAAACTTTGATTGAGTTGCCCCAGGTCAAATTGAACATCTGGGAAAGAAGTTCTGCATCAACTGCAGTTGTGCATCCTTAAATACTCCTGTGGCCAAGTTTTAGGAGGAAGCTTGGTTTGGGGTTGTATTTTGTGCAAAATGTATGGATATATTTAAACATTTCATTATACAGTGCAATTAGACTGTGTCTACACAGGCGCAAAATGGGTGAAGGTTTGGCCATTATCTGACTCAATTGATCATTGTCAGCAGCCAATGAGATATATCAGGACCCAATACGGATTTAGGTAGAGGAGGAACAAAAGGATTCGTTTCTAGCTAGTTTTCTTCACAGTATTTCTACTTGGATAAACAAGAGTTTTAACTTTTCAACATAGGCTAGTCAAACACAAATGAATTCACCCTTCTAGGTATCATAGGATAAATGAATGACAATGAGCATTAACAATCCATTGTGTTTTGACATGGTAAGTGATGCATTTTGAAAATATACCATGTTTTTTGAGGCCATTCCCATATTTCTACCCAGATGACTAAAGTTTGCATCAAGCACCCACATTAAGTCTCTTCCAGTGTTTATATAAAACAAACAAAATAACCTAGATGCTTAATACTTTACTAGTTAATAGCCACTTGAATTACAGAGTTTATTTTGACCTAAATCATCATTATGTCATCTCCTCAAAAAAAAAACAAACATGTTCAAACTAGAATCTGATTTATGGAATATCTTACTTTTGATGGTGCCACAAACATCATCCTAAACTAGTCACCCTTTTCCCCAGGGTATAACACTGCTAGAATCTCCTAACCTATATATGACTCCCCTCAAAAATATTCCTATATTTGAAGTCTTTAAAACTGAGAAGCACTTGAAAGATAATTTAAACCAATTCTCTCATTTCAAAGATGAGAAAACTGGGCCAAAGGCTGAAATATTTTTTTTTTCTCAAAGCAATAGAAGTAATTAAGGAAAAATCAGATATTAGAATCTAGATCTTCTGACTCCTGGTCCTATTCTCATTCTGAAAGTCAACATTAGGTAGCCAAAGAATGGTTCTGTCAAGCAAAGGAGAGGCAGAGGTGATGAGGGACAGATCCAAGCTATGGCCATTATGAAAGGTGAGCTGAAACTAATATTTTGTCTGTAATACTTGGAAGTTAATTGCCAAGTTGAAAGACATTGGCGGGCGGGCAGAAGAAACACTATTGTGGATATCAGAGTGGATATATAAAGGTCAGCCATTTGCTTTTCTTACTTGACCTGTTTCATTTGTGCTTTGTCTGTCTCTCTCCTTAAGTATGTATTTATAAATATACGTATATGGAGGCAAAACCAAAAAGATCATTTAGTGTGTATGTGTATATGTACGTGTGTATGTATATATTTATACTATGAAATTACATTCAGTTTCAGCTACCTGAGTGTCAGGGAGGATTGATTTATGGAGAAGGATGTAAAATGCAGTCTTCCTAGCTCAAGGGAAGAAGAATATGATTATCATTTTCAAACATTTGAAAGGATTAAAGACTAGTGATGGGTGAATCTCAGAAGACTAGAGTTGGATACATACCCAGAAAACTTTGGAAGCTCATCTCCATCTCCAGCTTTGGCAGAAATGGGGCGGAAATCTACTGAGGACTTGCTGATGACATTTCTGTTACTTCTTGCTTCCAGGCAGCCTAGAAGCCCCCCTCAGATGATATTGGCATTCAGAAACTGGGCTGTTCCTCCACAAGGAAAGGGAGAGATGTGGCAGTCCTAAGCAGGCCTGGCTCATGGCCAAAATGTAAAGGAGCCTTTTTGTCTTTGGCAGTTTTCAAATTTCCTCTTTTAGTGCTCTTCTGTCCTCTCCCAACTAGCACTGCCCACCCCCATACTATCCTAACCTCATTTTCTTAAAGCCTATTGCTCTCATATAACTGTCCTTGTGTGAAAGCATGTATTGAACCCATATCTGCTGAAGTGTTAAGTAATAAGGGGGTACTATATGGCTAAGGAATGATCCAGTGCTGGTTGAATTTATTGGGGGACTCTATAAGACCCCAAATATTTGAAATTTTAAAACAAATATCTCATGGTAAAATTTCAAGTAATAAGCTTTGGGCAAATAATTTTAAAGTCTTTCCCAATACTCCCCACTTCATACAGTGTAAGATTTGGCCTTCTCTCCAACTTCCTCAGAAAAATGCCACGCCTGGCCTTTAAAATAAAATAAAATAAAATAAAATAAATGCCAGGCTCTATGCCAGTAGATTGCTGAGAACACCTGAAGCCTTCTGAAACTAATTCATGGAACTTTAGTACCAATGGGAACTTAACCTAGTCAATTTATTTTACATATTGGAAAACTGAGTCCCAGAAATGTGAAGTAATATGCCCAACACACAGTTAGTGACTAGCAGAGTTAGAGTTATACTCTGGGTCTATAGATTTCTAGGGCTCTGCTTTTTCATTACACAACAAATTGAAAATTTAACTGGCTTTCATATTAGACTTAAATCTCTCTCTTTCTCTGTCTTTTTGTCTATCTCTATCTCTCTGTCTCAGTCTCTGTCACTGTCTCTTATCCTGTTATCAATATATCTGCCTCCCTTTTTGGTCTAGATCTGTGATTATTGCTATATTGAAGTCCCAGTGAAGAAATTTCTCTACTGAGGCAGACTGGCATCTTCTTTGAAATATGTAGTTTTAGAAAGTGCCAAGGTAACTTAAAAACTAAGGTATTTTCCAGGATACCATGGCCAGTATGTTTCAAAGGCAAAACTTGAACTTAGGTCATACTGCCTTTCAGACTCAGATCTTCTTATGAGGTGTTATTTCCCTCTCCAATGCCCATCTGAAGCTAAGGACTCTATATCCAAAATAGTCAAACCTTTAACAGATTGCACCTCACCCCACCTATGTTAACTCCATCTCCTCCCCAGCAAGCAGCCTTACCAACCTATGGACTCTCTACCCTAGGGCTAACTCCCTTTACTGTTTCATTAGGTCCCTAGACATTCTTACTTCATTCTCAGGTTAACTCACTGTGTAGTTTCATGTCCTAATCAGCAAACTTGTCCCCATACAAGTGCTGACCCTCCTCTTTCAGCTCCTCTTTGTGTTTTGTCCTCTTTTATTTGAATATAATATCATAGAGAGTAAAGACTTTCTTATTTGCTTGTATTCCTATCCCCAGTGCTCAGCACTGATTTGGGCACATAGTGAGTTCTTAATAAATGCTTTATCTATGTAATTGGTTTGCCAATGCTTGCCTATTTTTGATGAGTCAGGCCTGTTCCTTGGTTCTTTTCCTGAGCTGTTGAATCATTGTTCTCCAGAAGATAAGCTCTATTAAGTCCATAATCAGTCTCAGTATATTGTCCCTTATTAATGTTTGGCCTTCAGTTGCTAGCTGGTTGCTAAATGAATTCACTTGTGCCACTGGTTAACTCTGCCTATATAAGAAAACAGATTGAACCTCTGATTTCATTGACAAAGGAAAGAACCTCATGAGGATACTCCTCCTAACAAGGAAAGTTGGCAACTTCTCTACAATTTATAGTCTTAGTTAAAGAGCTGCTTAGTCTATTAAGAGGTTAAGTGACTTGTGTAGCCAGTGAACATCTAACACTGGCCAGGTATTTGCTGAGAAATGATATTGTGTTTTTGTACAAGGATCCAAAAAAATTAGCTTACTGTTTAAAAAAAAAACTTGGTGTCTTTTTCCCGACACCAAGTGAGAAAAGTGGGATTAAGTTTCAGGTAAAATTATCGCTTCATCCCTCATAAACAGCAAGTGATTGAGGGTGATAAAGGCAGTGAGGACCAAAATGAATGAGATGGGATGAAAGTGGCTAGGGAGAGAAATGAACATTTTGGATGACTCTCAAGAAAAATTTCTTACTCATGAAAATCTACTAGACTGTGAAATAGTTTTCCTACTAAAGTGATGGAAGCATCATTACTTTGAGCAATTAAAACTAGACTGGACAAAACATAGAAGACCATAACGCATAGAATAATTATGGGACACAGAGAGTATGGTTCAGTGGTTTGAACTCTGAACTGGCGATTGGCTGATCAGGATATTATTCCTGGCTCTGTGTTGAGGTTTCCAAACTTTTTTTCTTTCAACAAGGAAAGTTGGGCAGGAAGTATCCTGACTACCCAGAGAAGATGTCATCCAACTGAGAATTACACTTGTAAAAGTACCTATGAGGTGGCAGGAAAACAAGATGCTGGGTGTCTGGTAGTCATTTATGATTTCCAGTGGAATCATGCTTTGAACAGAGGTAGAATGCTATGCAAATTAACTGGAACAATACACAATATTAAATGTAACAACGCACACATAGACATACAAATTTTCAGATCCTTAAAACCCCTATTATATGCAATGTGTTTGTATTTTTCTTCAAGCATTTATTTTGTATGATGTGGCACTGAGTTCACAGGATTTTGATATATTTTAAAATGCTCATCATGGGGTGGCTAGGTGGCACAGTGAGTAGGAGTGCCGGCCCTGGAGTCGGGAGGACCTGCCTCAGAAAATTAGCACCCACACATAAAAAAATTAACCAGTCATGTAATGTTGAGCAAGTTACTTAACTGCAATTGCTTAAAAAAAAAATAAAATGCTCATCATGAAACTATACATCACACTGCACATTAAGTATACCTCTGAGGAATGGTCTACTCTTCTAAGTATAAACTTTATTATAAACCATACTATTTATTTTTCCTCTTTATTATATTTTTTAAAATATTTTTTCTTCCTTCTTTCCTTCCTTCCTCTATCTCTGCCTTTATTCCTTCCTTCCTCTTTCTTTCCTCCCAGCCTTTTCTTCTTCCTTCTTTTCCCTTTTCCCTTCCTTTTGTTCCTCCCCCCTCCTTTCTTCCTTTCCTTCCTCCCTGCTTTCTTTTTTTTTTTTTTAAAGCAATTGGGGTTAAGTAACTTGCTCAAGATTACACGGCTAGTCATTATTTATGTGTGGGTGCTCATTTTCTGAGGCCGGATCTGATCTTGGGTCATCCCAACTCTGAGGCCGGAGCTCTTACTCACTGCGCCACCTAGCCGCCCCTTTAGGGCAATTGGGGTTAAGTAACTTGCCCAAGGTTACACGGCTAGGTTTTTGTTTGTGTGGATTAAGTATCAGAGGCTGGCTGCTAACTCAGGTCCTTCTGACTCCAGGGCCGGCACTCTATTCACTGCGCCACCTAGCCGCCCCCCTGCTTTCTTAACAGGTATAAAATCTCCAGACTTTGAAAAGGGATGGGGATAAGGCTTTATCTAATACCTGTTAGTAACATTTTTACTACAAATGCCACATAATGCTATAAATCTTTTTTTTTTATCCTAACAACAACCCTGGAAGACAGGTGCTATTATCATCCTCATTTTACAGTTGAGGAAATTGAGGCAAACAGAAGTTAAACCACTTGCCAAGGGTCACACAGATACAAAGTGTCTGGGTCTTCATTAGTACTCATCTTCCTAACTTTAGACCTAGTACTCCATCTACTGTGTGATCTTTTTGAAACCATGTAATCTCTTGGACCTCAGTTTAGCTGTCTATCAATCTATCCAACCATCCATCTATCCATCTAAAATAGAAGGTCTGCATTTTATTTAGAAAGTATAAATCAGGTGTTCTTAACATTTATCATTGAATCCTTTGTCTTTCTGATAGAGCTGATGCAACTCTATTCAGAATATTTTGATAAATGCATGAAAATCAATATATGATATTACAAAGAAAATCAATTAGATGTCTATGTATAGATTCATATATAGAAACCTTAGAAAGTGTTTAATAAATGAGTTGACTTCTTCCATATTTCCAGTGATGATGAATGTGACAGAAAAGGAAATGGAAAACTTTAAGACTAACACAATTCTTAAACTGCCTACAATTATTAATTGAACTATTTGTAAGCATAATAGTAATATGTATCAAATGACCAAAATATTTTTATGCTACAGGAGGAACTGAGAAACATCCACATTGAAATTTTCTGCATAGATGAAACCAAAAGCCATAAAGAAGTAGTAACTAAAAGGACTTACCAAGTGTGCATCAACTACTCCCATAAAGTTTTTTATAGTGATGAGAAAAAGAAGAAGGGAGAGGTAGTTTCCTTCTCAGTCACCTTTTATGCATATGTGATCTTTTTCAAGTCTTTTGAACTCTTTCACTTGTGACCTTTCTCAGGCTTTTCAGAATAAGGGAACCAAAAGACTGTGAACTTTGCCATGTTTTGGATGTGGCCACGACACCTCAGTAGATAAAGTGATGTATACTTGTCCAAATTTATATAGAAGCAATACATTTTATATATATTGCAATTTCAAAGGCACTGAGGTATCAATCATTCGTTGTTGTTCAGTCATTTTCAGTTGTATCTGACTCTTCATGACCCCATTTGGCATTTTCTTAGTGAAGATACTGGAGTGGTTTGCCATTTTCTTCTCCAGCTCATTTTACAGATGAAGAAACTGATGCAAAAAGGTTTAAGTGCTAGTAAGTCACTAGCTCAGGCTCACATAGCTAGTAAGGGTCTGAGGCAAGATCTAAACTCAGGAAGTCAATGGGGCTTCCAGACTTTAGGCCCAGTACTCTATCCACTGTGCCACCTAGCTGTCCCTAATTATCTCAAATATGGAGATCTTGAAAAAATAGAAAAGTTCACACACCTAAATCACAGAGGAGACATAATCTGACACTATAGATCTATGGACCTACTTTCTCACTTTTATATATATTTTTAATGAAAATGTTCTATATGTATATTGAGGCTATCCTTGAAGAAAGTATGGGAAGGGAATAAGTTGATTTTCAAGAATAATTGTCTACAGAATGATGCATTTTAATAACCAGAAAGCTGACAGAGAAGAATAGAAGATGTAAAACTCTGGTTACATTTATTGTTTATTGATTTTTAATATTGGCATTTAACCTGGTAGAACAAAATGTCATCTCAAAAACTCTCTTCAGACAAGGTGGCTTGTGCATACATTATAATCATATAAGGTTCTATGACAGATGCTCCCATAGAGAAACCTTTATTATTTAATCATCTGCTGAGTATTGGCATTAAGCAAGGCATAAAATAGAAAGACATATGCTCTCTTAAATTATTCACTGTGAGGAGAAGAATGGAAGATACAAAAGTTTCAAAAAGTGGATGGAATGCCTATCAGTGGTGATATTCTTTAAATTCTCCTGTTTACAAATAACATTAATTATTATAATGGCATTAAAACAGGCAAAGAGAGAAAGCCATTTTAGTGGAAATTTTAAGAAGTAGAAATTATAAATATATATAATGGAAAAACAAAGTGGATGAAAAAGATAACTGCTTTCATTATTTTATACAGCTGAATGGGAAGCACAAAATAAATCATTTATGTATTAGCCAAAAATCTGAGGGCCAATGAGGCATAGAGGATATATGCTTAGACATAGTCTTAGAAAAAACTGACTTCAAATCTTAAGTAAACACATAGCTATGAGCAAATTACTCTCTTTTAGCCTCAGTTTCATCATTTTGTAAATGATGATAATAACTCATCCCATACTTCCTGCCATGGGGATTTTGCAGAGAGCCGAAAACACAGCACATATGTATATGTGTGCATATACATATCTCTGTGTGGATATATATATATATATATATATATATATATATATATATATATATATACACACACACATACATATATATATATATACACACACACACACACACACACACATATGTATGTATATGAATGTATATAGTTCAGTGTATGTATATGCTGTAGCAGTTGTCCAAGGTGCAGATGCTGCTATCGATAAAATTTAGATTAATAGATATATACCACTTTAGATTTGTATACATATGTCTACATGCATGTGTATATACCCTTATGTACATATATGGGTATATGCATCATTTTTTTTGTCATGTTGTTGAAACAACAGTGGCTGTTTGGACTGCCACCCTTGCAATGGCAAGCAAAGGAGTACTTAGCTTCTTTTTTCAGCTC